>JAVCKV010560762.1:0-10989 GCA_032274145.1 Herpochondria borealis | reverse complement strand
CTATTCGTTTGAAGTAATGCACTTTTGTGACATCAACAAAAACGATACTAGAAAAATAAACGAATTTTTACTTAGGAATTCCATTTATGCTTGAGTAAGTAATGTATAAATTCCAGGTATCCATTCATAACAATTAGCGAAAACACGAGTTTTTACTTAAAGTTCCTATTTATACTCGTCTAAGTAATTTATTTTCCGAGAGCACTCCCAACCTCTGTAGAAAACATACTAGTCCTACAAAGAGGGGTTCTCCAATTCGTAACCCCCTGAACCCCATGGGACAATAGAAAAAGAACGGAGGGAGTATTAGTTAGTCCTGGCAACCAGTAAAATCTCCCTATTCTTTAGTAAATGAATGTTAAAGTAGCTGTTCCTCATTCCCATCAAACACCGCCCTGCGGATTTTCATCAATCAATGTTCAGCCAAATCACAAGTGCATAGCAGTGGTTTGCCTTTCCTGTGGTGCACTCACTTGGCAACACACAATGAAGAACTCCGCCAGACCAGAAAACCAAAAGAGTGTTGGCCTCCGGCTCAACCAGTAGAACACGGAGGCGCATTGGGGTGGGGTGGATTGTGGATTCTGAACTGGCCTTCATGCTCGACTCGCCACTGTGGGGTCAAGTAAAGGATAGCCGTCAACTTTTGCAAATCTTCTCTTATGCTGATGCAATGACTTGTATTATCATAGTGAGCATCATAGCCTTCTGAACCGTTTCTGATGCATACGGAAATCCTATGTGCTGGAATGCCACCATGCCTCTCCCGATGCACATCTTGAAGGACCGGGATGGTTATCTTGGCTTCTTGATTTGCACCAAAGTGTGCATTGATGATGGGTACAAGAGCCCGCGCCATGTCCTTGCAATACAAATTCATTTGGCAGGGCCCTGAACTCAAGTCACCTGTTTCTAGCTGCATGCTATACACGCCAGGTCTGTCGCTATAAGTCTCATAATGATCCCACGTTGGTCTCCAGTCTCTGCCCTTGCCAGGCCCCACCCTTGCTCAACTCACTTTTCAAACATGTGTGTTGAATAGTCTAAAAGGCCACAGCTTCTGCCCTCACTGCAGCACAGAACGGTTCAACAGTGCCATTGGTGTCACTGCTGTTGTCACTGTCCTCGTAGTCGTTGATGCCTGTTTTCAGTGAGAGTGCAATAAAATTAGGCACGACTGCCCAACCAAGTTTGTCGAGGCCCTGCAAGATGGCTGGAGCTGCTCATGACACGCTTTCAGTGACCTGGTGTGAAACCGATCAAAACTGTGTTTGTTTTCATCGTGCAAGGGGCGCCTTGCAACCGCGCCACAACATGTAGTATGATGATGTGAAGACACTGCTGAGTTTGATTGCCTTTTAGAGAGGACTTCTTTCAATCAAATCAATCTGTTTCCAGCAAGATTCACCTTTTAATATCTTCTGTAAATAATACGCGTCAGAGAAGTCTGTAAATAATATGCATCGGAGAACGTCTATTATCGTCGTTTCACAAGCCAGTGGAAATCTCTTTTAAATTTTCTGGCAAGCTTTTGATGCCATGTTGCCGCCATGTTTCTAATGACGTATGATAGTTTGTATTTATCTTTGTTTAAAAATTGAATACAAGATATCTTTTCAAGCTGATCTTGGCGTTATAACATCGTTGCCATCATCGTTCAATGACTTAAGTCGCAGTCAGAGACTCAATACACCTTGAAAAGGTATCTTGTACTGAACCCTTAGACATAGATAGATACAAATTAATATACGACGTCATCAACATCATGGCTGGCAACCTGGCATCGATCTCTCGCCCAAAATCGAGATTTTAAACAGAATTTCCACTGACTTGTGAAACGACGATATAATACGCGTCAGAGAACATCTGTAAATATTACACGTCAGAGCATGTCCACTATTACTATCAATCATATCCTTTTTTTACACCTTTCCATCTCCTGTAGTACTAGATATACATCGATCGGTTCTTCTTCATGCGGTGGATCTGATCGTCGTATGTAGTCCATTCACATTCTGACTCGCAATGTTGAAATTACTTCATTTCATTTCTCAGGAAAAGGTTTACTCAGTACATGTACTGTACATGTATATGTACAGTATCCAGCTAGCAGTACACCATGCCAGTCTGCTAGTGCTAGTACAAGTGAGCGGTCACAACATGTACTGTAGAATGACCGAAAAGAAATAATGACACTTTTCGATGCCAGAAAGACAACAAGATGTCTCCTCATGACCACCATGACTCCACGAAACATCTACTCTCCTAACTTCCTTTTCGTTTCCAGGAAGAGGAACAAAACGATGAATCAATCATTGATCACTGATGCTACAAAGAAGATATCAGCATGATACGAACCTTGACACTAGTTTCTGTGATCTGCCTTGGGGCTGTATTTGAATTGAAGTTCATGACGAGCAGGAAACTGCTTCTCGTGATGAATTCTACTCGTCGTTTAGTGCGACATCCTGCAATCAAGGAAGGCGTCTTGGTGGACGTTGGTGTGGAGCTGGAGGCCTCTACCTCAGCTGTATTTTGGCATATCCCCAAAACAGGTGGTACGACCGTGCAAGATTTGGCCGCATGGTGTCTAGGGATACCCACCGCTTCCGAAGTAGGAATCACTGTGGACAAGAACGACACGCTTCGATTAGTCTCTAATGAAAACTGGGACAAGGCCAAGTTTGTCAATGTAGACACTACAACTATTGCTGGCATGGATCGAGCACAGAAAATGGGGTTCACTGAGAGCGGGTTGGCTCGCATTATCTTCACAGGCGAGATACCCCACGCCTCGCAAGTTTTGCTTGACCCTAACCACAAGGGAATGCTCTTTGCCGTGTTCCGGCATCCTGCAGAGCGAGCCGTGTCGCTATTTTACTATCTGCAAGATGCGAAGTGGGAGGTAAGCAACTGTTTTCCTAGGTTCTTTAGCTCTAAGCTTGTTTGCTAATCCTTTCTTTCAGCCAACCTTCGCTGCACAGTTCAAGAATATGACATTGATGGAGTATTCTGAGTCTCATGCCGAGAAGGACTGGATGGTGAGGACTCTTCTTGGAAAGGGAGACGGCACGATAACCGATTATGACTTATTTCAAGCCAAAAGCATTGTCTCGAAGAAGATGTGGGTCGGGCTTACTATTGAAATCGAGGAATCAATTGATAGGTTTGGAGCAGTGTTTGGGTGGAATAGCTTGCCAGATTGGGCGCAATGCACTGACAAGAAGATTCTTCACGCATCCAACTCACACCATCATCCCAAGCTAGATCCTGAGAGCAAAGAATGGGAGATGTTGCTGAAACGCAACGTTTATGACTATCAGCTTTACCTCCATGCTGTGAGTGTGTTCAGTGAGCAACGGGGCTACTTCTTTTCTACCCCAGAAGCAAGTCAACCGGTTGAATAGATACGTAATTTATCACCCTTTGTACACATCTACATACATTGCTCAAGGCGGCACGCTAGATGATCAATCGGTTTCGCTAACGAGGGAGGAGAGGGTCTTCAACGCCTTCCTCATTTTACTAAAAGATCTGAGCAGCCAAATTTGTCCACGATGTCTGTGACTCTGACAGAGACCTTCTTTATGTCCGCAGTTAGTTATTGCACATGGTACTGTGACGTAGTCAACGCGAACTCCGTTCAAGTCGGAATAAGCTCCTCAAACCAAGAACCGAGAAGACCTTCTCTACTAGTACCTCGAAGTACCTCGAAGTACTTATACTTTGACGGCTCAATGCTGAAGCGAATATTGACTCTCGCCAGCTCAACCGCGTTTGCTGCTGCGGCTCAGATCTGGCTTCCACCCCGAGACCTTGCTCAATCTAGTTCAGTTTCTGCGATCTTGAATGAGAACGTCTTTGTCGAAGTCGGAGAAGAAATCGACCTCGATACGACAACACCCCTGTTCTTTCATGTCCCCAGGACTGGAGGCTCTACAATTCAAGATTTACTAGCTTTTTGTCTGGAAATAGTGACAGCTTCTGAAGTTGGCGTGGTCGACGGACATGATCAAGACGATGAGCTGCAATTGATTTCTCGCGACGGTTGGGGAGGATCAATGTTTGTCAACGTTGACACGACGTCAATAGAAGGGATTGATCGGGCTAGCGAATTGGACTTTGCTGATAGTGGTCTTGCTGAAATGGTGATTACTTCGTTTGTGCCACAGGCTTCCAACGCTCTGTTCAACGCAGACAATAGAGCATCCGTCTTCAGCCTATTTCGCCACCCAGCTGAGAGGGCCGTATCCTTATTCTATTATTTGCAAGATGCAGATTGGGAGGTAAGTTGTACGCTTGAAAGTTTACGGTTTGCGGAGTAGCTCTCACGCGTTCGAACGCACTTCAGGGAACCTATCACAAAGACTGGAAGAACATGACGCTAATGGAGTACGCCGAGAATCACGGGGAAAGGGACTGGATGGTGCGTGTGTTGGTCGGGAAGTACGCGGAGGAACTAGATGAAAGCGATTTAGACTTTGCCAAGCACTTCGTGTCAAGTCGAACGTGGATTGGTCTTACGTCTGAGATGGAGGAATCTATTGATCGCTTTGGGGCCATTTACGGATGGAATCAAAAACCAAAGTGGGACTCGTGCGTTAGTAGGTATACCGGGAGTCATGGTTCAAACAAACACAAGCATCCGAAGATCGACCATGATTCTGCTGAGTGGAAGCGTTTGTCGGCTGACAACCACTACGATGTGCAGCTGTATCTTCATGCTGTTGACGTATTCGAGGCGCAAACGGCCTACTTTGATGTCAGCAACGAGACATGAGAGCACATCAGACTGCTGTGCGCGCTTTTTGCAAAGCAGTTATCGCAAACTGGCTCTTTGCGGCACAGTTGCTACCAAACATGGATCGGTATCTACGCGCAGTGTCATGATATCTTGTTGGATAACATCATGACGAAGATGCTCGAGAAAACCTTCTCTAGAGCCTCGTGCTTAGTCGAGCCTTTTAGCTCTAGCTTCCGTGTCATGTCTATTCAGGATACTTATTTGTGTTCTAGTTAGTTTCTTTACTGAACATTCAGTCCAATGCCCTCGTTTTCTTCCGTTGGTTGCTGTAGCAAGCTCGTGAGGGCATTCTTGAAAATCACGGTATTGTCGTTTTCATGGGCTCGGCAGTATCAGGATGGCTTTGGCTTACTTTTTCTCGTCTGAAGATTGGCTCGCCCCTTCCTCCTTCAACTTGCTCGCGGCATCCTTTCCTATGACTTTCAGGCCAGACTCATCGGTGATCTTATCCAACACACCTCGATCTTCCAACTCTTTGTTCATCAAGAGAGCTTGCGAGGCAGCCATTTGGTCTGCTTCATCGTACCAACCCTTGAGTTTTCCCATGAGCCCGTCATCTTTCTTTGCTGGTTCAGCAGCTTCAGCGCTAACGGTGGGTACAGCTTGCTCTTCTTCAACAGGAGCTGGTTCCTCGTCTGCTGTAACAACCTCTGAGAGCGCAGCTAGTCGCTTCTTTTGAGCACCT
Source organism: Herpochondria borealis (assembly GCA_032274145.1). NCBI lineage: Eukaryota > Rhodophyta > Florideophyceae > Ceramiales > Ceramiaceae > Herpochondria > Herpochondria borealis. Next base: position 5,500 of record JAVCKV010560762.1, on the reverse strand, counting down.
GACTGTTTCTTCTTGGAGGGAGGAGGGCCGCCCTTGGCTTTACTCTTCTTTCTCTTCTTTGTTTGTTGTTGCTTGCTTGAAGAAGCACGTCGACGCTCCAGCTCTTCCCAAATCTCTTCTGCGTTCTTGCGACCAGAATCTTGTTCTGCCTCGACCATCAAACCTGCGCCAGCACCACCTAAAAGACACACGGCTCCTCCAATCTTGCTGGAAAAGAGGAATTGGAACAAAAAGTTCGCATTCACCCACCCAAAACCAATATCTTCGAGAGCCGTCGCACCCGTATCCTCTGCCACGCTGGATCGAAGTTCCGTCAAGAATACATTGCCAAAGGCACAAAAGACGAGCACAGTGGCAACAATTCCATAGGTGAAGATTCGTCCCTGGCGTTCCTTCGCTGCTTCCGTGTTGCCTTCTGCCCTGTAGATTTCATCTTTGAGTTCAGGGGGAATCTTGGTTGGCTTGGGGTCCATGATAAATTCAAGGGGGCCTTTCTTGATGTTGCCATCGGCATCGCGCTCCACGTAGAGCCTTGAGGAGGAGGGGGCCAGGGTTCTTCGCCCAGGAGTAACAACAAACGATGACGACTGGACCACAACGAGTGCTAGGGCTGTAAAGTGAAGGGGCTTCATGATGGTTATTGTCGTTGATGAGCAGCTGTTTTTGCAATGGCAGCGATGACAAGTAGGTGGCTCTGATGGATTTGCAAACGAAGTTGTCAACTCCCCAGAGCCCAAGATCTAGATTGAAATGATTCCTTGGGGGTAGGATGTGTTGGAGGCAGTTTTGATTCGAAGTAATCACACTTCCAAGCACGACCTTTGCTGCATTTCGCAATGACCCTTTGTCATTTGCCAATGATAACGGTGCTGCTCCGCATCTAACAGTATGCAGAAGAGACGCGGTAATCCTTCGTTATCACAAGCATCGCCTGGGCTTCCGACTACTGAGATGAATGGAAAGAGAAAGCGACAGCTCGAGGGTCACGCCTTTTGCGGTCCCAAATTTTGGTCTCTCATGGTGATGATGATGATGGCTCTGCTTGTGGTCTTTACGATTCAACAATTCGCTTCCAGTTCCACGTCAACTGGTTATAATGACCAGTCACAACGAGGGCTCAAGCCCCTTCCGCTATCACAGTTTCCTACTCTTAACAATGCACTTGAGTCAGCCGAGATGGTGGGTCTTTATTTTGCAGCATCGTGGTGTCCCATGTCCACAGGACCAACGGAGAAGTTGGGAGAGATATTCGGTGGCAGTGATGCCCTGACTGCCCTGGGGCCCTCTGGAAAACCCAGATTCTCCATTGTCTATGTATCATCCGATAAGACAAAGGAAAGCATGGATAGTTACATGAAACCAGATTGGATTGGAATTCCCTACGACTCTGCGGAACGAACAGCTCTCAAGAAGCATTTCTCGACTTGTGCGCAACGAGAGGTTCCAGAACTAGGCATTGAACGCAAACACGAAATCCCGTCACTGTTCATCTTTGATGGTGAATCACACGGCCTAATTACCACGAATGGTGTCCCTGATTTGAAAGAACATTCAAACCAGCCAGTACTGGAGCATTGGCGAGGACTACAGCACATTGTGCGGGCTCTGTCTGAAAAATATATAGACTAGATTCCTGCTATCTATCTATCTGAACGTCTTCAACTCGCGTTGCTTAGGGGCTTATTCAATTCAGCGTGCGCTTTTTCCGCCGACAAGCTCAGCCTTGTTCCGTTAAGTTTGTCGTAGCTGACAAGGAACCAACCAGAGTAGAAACCAAAGTTCTTGTTAGATCGTGCGTGATGCAAGCCGTGATCAAAGGCTTTTTCAACACGACTGTGGCCACCGTAGGCAATGAAAACGATAGCGACGACGTTGAAGTACCAGCCCCAAAAGTTGACGGACCTTTGAAAAAGAGCTGGGAAGCAGAGGAGGATTGAAGTCCAAATGCTCTCCAACGCAGTGTTGCTCAACGCCGAAAATGGGGACACCTTGACCGAGCGATGGTGCGCACGATGGACCCAATGATAGAGAAACTTGTTGGAGTGCCAAAGGCGATGCGAGTAGTAGTAGCCGGCCCCATATCCAATGTTCAACAACACCAGTGTAGGGAGGACATTTGACAAATCTGTGGAGTATTCAAAGAACTCACTCGAAGTCAAGTATCCAAAGCATACGGCGTAAGCAAGAAGAGATTCAATGGTGTATCGGGATTCATGCTTCCACTGGGATGAACTGATGTTGGCAAACGAAACTCCGTGAACCTTGGCCACGGCAAACCAAAATGCACAAAAGGAACCGTAAAGGAGAACGTCCCAAACCATCCAGAAGCAGATGTGAAGTAGGAAATGTTCGAGATTTGGAATGCTGGCCCTTGCGAATGTGCTTGTCCTTGTTCAACAATGCATCACTATCTCCTGGAAGAAACACACCAGCATCAGACCACTCCTTCACACGTTTCATCGCTCTGTCACACGTTTCATCGCTCCATCAACGTTGCATGGAAATGGAAGCGGTACCCAGGGTTCGCACGAATACACCAATGTATCATTCAAGAAAAATTATTCAATGCAACAATATCTACTGGGAAAACACACCAGCAAGCAACGGATTCCTCCTTCGCACGTTGCATGTTGGAAAAAGAAAACGGCACCCAGGGTTCGCACCTTACGAATAAACCGATCTATCATTCAAGAATAGATCACATTCAATGCACCATATCTCTTGGAAGAAACGCACCGGCAAGGGATCGCTGCTTCACACGTTTCGTGAAGCTTTTGCAAGAAGAAAGCGGCACCCACGGTTCGCAGCTTACGGATACGTACACCGACACGGACCAATACTTAGTATTAGTATTGGTCCGTGTACACCGATCTATCATTCAAGAATAGATTACACTCTGTTTAGAATATGAAGGGCGAAATACAACTGCATTCGGCAAAACGGGCTGCTGTATCAAGTTGAACACGAACACATCGCTGCTCTTGAGTACTGTCACCTCAATGGCAACAGGCACAACACAATCTCACGATCAAGCCAAGAACCGAGTCTCGCCGAGGGTCACTTTTCACCTTTTTCTTCTGCTAGTGTTGCAACCCAAAAGTCCCTGAGGTGGTGAGTCCCTTTGCACTCTCCGATCATGTCCATAGCAAAGGCCTGCAAGAAGAACTGCGCAGGCCCATAGACGGAGATTGGTGTGACCCATGGAAGACATGATTGAATCATCTTGCGGATCCAATCCCAAAGGTAGATGATACGGATGGGCTTGTCCATCACTTCTAACGCCATGGTGGCAAGCTCGGTATGAGTGTACACATCTGGTCCACCGACTGGCAAGATTTCGTGTGAGTTTGTAGATGTTGCTGACATGGCATCAGCCGAAGCTTTTGCCAGATCAGCCCCGTGAATGGGATTCAAGCGATAGTGTCCGTCACCAAAGAGGTAGACACGCCCACCTTTGGCCATGTCCAGAAAGTCCTGCATATCCGAAAAGAAACCGCTGGGGCAGACTACAGTGGAACGGATGGCCGACTTGGCCAACTCATCGACGAAAGCTTGTTTAGCTGCGACACCAACAGAGACATCCGCAAGGATATCGCCATGAATGACATGAATGTACCCAAACTGGGAGACTCCAGCCTTTTCAGCTTCTTTCAGCAAGTTGACATTGGCTTGATAGTCCACATCTTGGTATGTCAAACCATCTCGTTGCCTCGTAATGCCAAGGGCTGAGACAACCATGTCGACGCCGTCCATGCAACCCTTTAACGTATCCGACTTTGTGGCTTCTCCCATGACGAGTTGGACGCTTTCGTCATCAAAGGTTGCCGCTCGCCGCACCAGAGCCTTGACTGTGTAGCCTGGCCGAGATGCGAACTCCTCGACTAAACATCGACCGGCGTAACCTGTTGCGCCTGCAACCAAGATAATTTTCTTCTCGTTCATTGTATCTTGATTCTTTTTGTTACTCTCTTGTTTTGTGAGCTCTGGTGTCTTCGTGTTTCTTCTGTCGGTGTTGACATGGTGGGAACGGAACAAAGAATCAAGAAGAACAGAGTCAGAGAGGCCATCACGAACTTCGCGGATTTTGAATAATTTGTTCGTGTTTATACCGTCCGTATGTACTGTATTTCGTACTGTACTGTCAAAGGAATCTGGAATGTCTGGAACAAATCAGAAGTCTGATGGTTCAGCGACCTTCTTCGAATTGGGATGCTTTCCGCGACACCACCTCACTTTTCTGCGTTGTGGCGATCTTATGAGTGAGTAAGCTTGGTTCTGCAACAATGATGCAACAACCTTCTCCTGCACACATAGTTTTCTAATGGCCTTCACAACACATCACTGTCACAAGAAATCACCCAAGAAACAAGTCTCGACCATCCTTCATTCCCAATGATATCCACGCATTTCAACTCGGTGTTCCCCATGATCGCTCCGCCAACAGGAGTTGTAGGCGTTGGGCTGACTATCCTTCAAGTTCTTATCACGCTGGTGTCCTACAGAGAGGAAAGAACAAAGCCAACACAGTACTCCAAGTTCGCAAGCATGAAGGAAGATCAGCTGCAGAATCCAATTCCAAGCAAGCTGGGCATGTTGATCATCTACTCTCCTGCTACTGTTGTCGGGTCCCTTTTTGCATTCAATGGGTTCTTTCCTTCATCACCGGTAGCGTCACTGGTATTTCTACACTTTCTGAAGCGCACAATGGAAACCCTCTTCCTTCACAAGTACTCTGGTCAAATGGAGCGGGACAGTGCTGTTATGATTGGCATGGTATACACTTTCTACACAATCTTGATATCATCTTATGCCCTTCCAAGCGAAGCCGTTAATGACCTATGGAAGAATGTGGGCTACGTCATCTTTGTTGTTGGTACACTGGGTAACCTCTATCACCACTCTCTGCTGGCTTCCTTGAGAAAGGGAACCTCGGTGGAGGAGGGTCAGAAACGATACCAGGCTCCAGTCGGCGGTTTGTTTTCTCATGTGGCTGCCCCGCACTATCTATGTGAACTCATTGCGTGGTTTGGAATCGCATTCGTGGCCCAACAAGCGAACGCGTTCCTGGTTCTAAGCGCCATGTCGTCTTACCTGCTGGCACGAGCCAAGAATACAAACGATTACTACTTTGAAAAATTTGATGAAGAGGAATGGCCTAGGTCTCAGAAAGCACTTATTCCGCTTGTTGTATAGCAGTAGACTGAAAGATAGATTGAAGATTTTTAAATACCAGCCTTATTAGCGTCAATACTGACTGATGGATGGAAGCATTGGTAAGATTACATGTATACTGATTGTTCGCGACTCGTAGTCGCTTTTTGCCGTTTCATCCACGAAATGACACAGGGGCTCCGATACAGACAGTAAGCGTGCACGAGTGCACCGTGGACGGTACATGTAGGACACTGGGCTGCCAGCGCCTATCTTGCTGGCAAATGACTGCAAAACAACTGCTTCTTGAAACAACTTTGGGTCGCAAAGCTACTAAAAGTGGCCCGAA
>JAVCKV010560740.1:0-10990 GCA_032274145.1 Herpochondria borealis | reverse complement strand
GTCAACAGGTGGTGTATCGAAAAAGTCGCCGCCACCACCGCCGCCACCTGTTGTAGCAATCAAACAATCGCCACCACGGGGGCAGCCGCGATCGTCTGCAAAGCAGCAATCGCCAGCTCGTGCAAATGGGAAGCTGCTGCAATCAATCAAGCAGGAGCAGCGATCTACCAATCAGTCGTCGTTTGCTCAGAAGCAGTCACCAGCTCGTGTGAATGGGAAACATGAAGCAATCAAGAAATCTCCACCAATGGGGCATGCAGCCAAGCCGTCGTCGTCATCAGCTGCAGCGCCAATATGTATGGTGGACAGTTCAGACGACGAAGCTGATATGATTCGAACGAAGCAGCGGCAAGCGAGAGAGCGAGAAGGAGACCGGAAACCAGCAGCGACGCCGAAGGAAAACCAGAACCCCCAATTCTTGCATGCTAGAGGTGTTGTGAGCTTGAAAGGCCAGTCGATGAAACCCAAGGATCGTTCCTCACCTCGGAAAAATCCAACAGTAGATTTGTCAAAGACGGCACCACCAGCTGCAGCAAGTAAGTCGTGCGACGACGACCGCCGTGCTTCAGGTCGCATGGATGATCCCATTGAAATGATAGACTCGGATGATTCGGATGATGATGATGGCCTTGAAACCATCCCACGAGCAAACAATGCAGCCATGCATACGTCTCGTGCGAATCAACTTTTTGGCTTTTCGCCATTATCAAGAAAGAAGCCCTTAGGCCCACATGGTGTACGAGATCGCAAACCCGTAAGCCCACATGCTCGACAAGGTGATCAACGAAGAATGAAACGGGAGCCCGCTGCTAGAACGGAAAATAAGCTGCGCAAAGGTCAACGGAAGCTTGATGGTGATTACGAGTTGAAGCCACTTGGCCGAAAGCATGCCAGGGCTGATCCCCGATGTGAAGTGAAAGAACTAAGTGATTCGTTCGCTCCAAAGTCTTTGAGCCCAATTCGACGAAAACTGGATGAGAAACCAGCTGGTCGCCCGGTTTGTACAAGTGACAGTGGCGATGAGGGGTCATCTACTTGCTCAGGAGGAACAGGGAAGCACAATGACGAAGACAGCCAGTATGTTCCTGGTTGGTCGTTGAATGATAGCTCTGACGAAGGTGATTCGTCGTATGTTGAATTATCCAGTGATTCTCGACCTTCATTGGACTCCATGGAAACTAGAGAGGTTCAGGCTGGGCCCGTGAAGCTGCCTTGCAGCAGAACAGGTGACCCTTCGAAAAACGAGGAGTCGTTGCAAACAGCGACCAAAAAAGCTGGCATTTCAAATCAAGAAGGAGTCTCGAGCATGCAGGAATCAATCGATACAAAGAAGCCTGCGAATCTCCCCCAGCCACGTTTGAAGGATGTTGATCAAAAGCCATTGAACGTCTCTGATGACGCTGAATGCAAGAGCAATGCCTCGGAGAAGCTTTCCGAAAGCGTCACAGCTCCATCACGGAAAAGGCCGCAAACCTCAAACAGCAGCACGTCGCACCTCAACTCATATGACCACCTGCTTCCTAAGAGGGAGAGACGAAGGTCGTCGGAGACTATTGCCGAAGAGCAAGTGGCGGAAACAGAAGTGGTGGAAGATTTTGAAGGTTTTCTCAATATGCTGTGTGTCCCTCATCTAACATCGAGAGCAAAAGACTCGAATGGCCTGCCTCGTCATCGTTTCACAGCACATCGAAATTGCGGGGGTAAGTGTTCAAGTGTTCCTCCATCTAAGACCACTTTGATTTTTAAATGCTCACGTTGTTTTTTCTTTTCAAAGACTCTATTCTCTATGATTTCGAAGTGAGAATAAAAGAATCTCAAGTCGCAAAAAACGCAGGGTATGGTGCGTTCTTGGTTTACCGAGGTGCGCGTGTTCTGAAGAAAGATATAGAGAAGACAACTAAGAAGAAACTTAAGGAGCGAGACATTATGAATCCTGGAACGTTTGATGAGCTTGAGGCCACACGCCAGGATGGCTCGGGGCTGCTTATCAGTCTCACCGGCAAGAATCTCCATGGTCCCAACAACTCAATATTCAGAGCCCACACAGAAAAGCCGTTGAAGGCGAAGGTTGGAAAGTACCAGAAAAAAGTTTCCGTAAAACTCGTTGGCGACAACCTACACTACGACAGCGACGAAGAGCCCATGGATCTCCCATGTTGTCCAAAACGGATTGGTCGCCTCGGGCTGCACATTGAATCAGATTATTGTCATACAAGCTCTGTAGAGTTCGTTGCTGGGAAAGATAATGTTGCGGTTTTTGACCTTGGAAGATATGCTCCTTCCAGAAAAGAAGGTAAGTGAAGAAATCTGTTCTCTGAGCTGTACAGAAACTTGGACTAATTGCAGCGTGTTCAGACCGAAAGCGGAAAGTCGACTATGACACAAAGAACTTCATCTTCGACCACGAACCATCTGGTTGGTGCTACGGGATTGACGAACGACGACTTGGGTGCGAACAAATCATTGATATCACGGATGACACGACGGGTGAGCTACACGAAGACGCAAAGCAGCAAACAACGATTTACGTCAACGAGGTTGGGCACAACCCAAACTTGGTGAAAAATGTCGAAATTTGTACCATTGGTGACAACATTGTGAAGTACTACGCAAAAATAGAACACAACATGGCAAAGGGCGACGAAGTTGAGCTACTTGTCGACTATAAGGGGGTATACGAATCAATCCGCGAGCGCAAAGGATACGGGGCAGCTAACCTCAGAGGAGAAACCAAGAGCGACGGTGACATGGCGACAAAGTTGCAAAGGAACTTTGAAGAGCGACAAGCGATAGTTCAGATGGTCGAGACGCTTGAGCCTCTGGAGCTCTACTACAATCTGGAGTTTTTGGTATCACGGATTGTTCCAACAATAGTAGGGCTGGCGGATGTATGTTTTACACCAACGCCTGCCACCCCTCCTCCCACTGCTCGACAATTGATTGCTCGAAGGAGATTGCATTGGCTCTATTCACTATACGTGAAAAGGATTGATGCGATCGAGGGATTCGGCTTCAGATATGAGACCGATGACAGTGGAATGAAATCCGCATCAAAAGACAGCGAATTCGGGCAGGATGTTGTTGAAAAGATGAGGGGAAAGTGCAAGCAATGGTCGGAGGATTTGTGCTGGGATCTCTTGAAGAGTACAACTCCGCTACCTAATGTATCTGATAAACAACTTTCTACAGTTTTTGACGACGAGACCGTCGAAGAAGTGCTTTTTTGGATCAGGGACCAGGTTGAGAGACCAATGGATGTGAACCTCTGGTGTCCTATCGCAAGGAATCTCATGTCTGCCCTTTGCAAAGTTGCTTTCAACCAAGAACGTTCTGGTTCCAAGATTTGCCCAGAAGCTCTCGCGAAAGACTTCATCGATTGCGCAACCAAAGCAGCTGGTTCCATTCAACGTGCCATTGCGTCCAAATCGTTCGAAGATCTGAGCTTTCTTTCTGGCTCTGAAGGTAGCGTTTCTGTCCGCGGAACTTCAGAAAATATGGCGGTTCTAGAGGCAGGATCTGCTCTATCGAATTCGTTTGTTCCTAAGGGAATCACCTCTGCACTTCTTGATCTGCAAGCTTATAATGACATGGTTGGGCTTGGACTTGAATCACAGGTCGGCACCAGTGAATTGGAACGAAATTGCAATGACCCAGTTGTAATAGTGAAGAGCGCCTTGGGCCAGTCCTGCTCTGATGGCAACCCCATTCCTCGCGGGGTCAAGTTTGTGAAGAATATGAATGGTGAAATTAGTGACAAGTGGTATTTGGTGTGGCAGAACATCTATCTGGTCAATCAACTCTACATGGCACTGCTGAGAAAGGCTGGAATTCTTGCAGAAGGTGAAGCGTGCGGGTTCCTCAAGCGACTTTGTCGTGCAGTGCATGTTGACATCACGAAAGCTCGTATTGCTGTGGATTCTGGATTCAGAACTGACCTTCCGCAGCCTCGGACAACATTTGTGTCGCCAGTGGCATGTGCACCGCAATCCAAACGGAGGAGCAAGAAGAAGACTAGGAAGGGAACGAAGGCTGTACCGTTCAAGATGGCCAGGAAAGCAAAGAGACCAAAAAAGTCGGGAGCACCTAGGGCGAAACCAATCAGAATGACAAAACAACTTTTCGATGGAATCATTTGGAAAGCTCTGGTGGGTCTTGGTTGGACGGTAGTGTATGGCAATCGGCCAACAGACTCATACTTTCTACCAACTGGAGTGCAGCGTGGACCTGGCTTTAAGAGCAGAATAGACTTCTTCGACAGTACCACTCAGGTTTTGAATTGCCTCTCCACCTATCCTCAATGGAAAGATAAAGAGGAGGTCAAGAGTTGTCTAAAGTTGTATCATGGGTGCGTGGCCTTTCTGAGCAAGAACAAGTTGAAGGGAGAACTAAAGATTGACTGGCTTATTGAACAAGTTGGACACTGAAAGCAACCGACCGTTGGTGTTGCAGCGTAATTCCTTTTTATATTCGAATATACTCGGAGTAGGAAGCATACCTACTTAGTACTAAGATCTTTTTCAAATCTAATTAGTGGACACTCCCCGCATGAGAGCGAATCGTTCTTCGATGGCAAGGAGTGCTTTAACTAGCGGCATGTTGCCTTCTCGACCTTGAATGATTTCCTTCAGCGTGTTTGCATCAAGGGTTGAGATCTCCGCAATGTGGTTCACAAGAGGGTGAGGGTGACCCGAAACACCGAGAGCCGCAAGGACGTTGACGAGATAATTCAAATCAACCGATAAATGCTCGCAGCCCTTTGGCGTGAGGCGCGAGATACGCATTATGCGTTCCAGCAAACGGCCGGTAACAGCCAACCCAACAACATCAAGCCACAGATTGCAAAAGTCGTGCTTCGCTTTTTCTGCCTCATCTTGGTCCTCGTCAGGAAGGTCTTCCTCGTCCTCAAACCCACTGTTGACATAGCTGTTTAGGTCATTTCCCTTCATAAGCGACTCAAGAATAGAGTCGTTTGTGATGCCAGTTGCTGCTAGCAAGTCTTTCCAAGGTTGGAGCGCGACTTCACGAACACCGCCCATGACAGTATTAGCGACCGCAAGAGACTCACTCGAGGATGCAAATGGATCCAACGCTTGAACCAATGCCAGCATGTGTTCGCCCACTTGCGTAATGTATGTCTGAGGGAGGGTGCCGTAGTAGTCCATTGAGTCCGAGGACGACGTCCAGCAAGACATGGACGACATCCCCGACAGATGCTTCCGAGGAACTGCGGAGCAAACGTCAAACACCAGTGTTTGGCAGCTGCGTTGCAAGCGTTCAACGGAATCACTAGACTCCGGGAAAAGAACTGAATCTGCACCACTAAGGCGCTGAAGAGTCTCTGGGTCATCATCACCTTCCTCCAAAACTGCTTTGGTCAGAATTGAGTCAATCTCTACAACTGAGAGTGCATCAGGCAAAAGGAACGACTTCGCCTTTTCGATCAACTCTTTCTCCTGCAGTTCATGCGACACTTTTCGCTGTTGCAAGACGCCCATACGCTCGCGTGTCTTGGCTTCAAATGCTTTGAGCGACGATTGATACAGTCCGACCACCTTGAGAATCTCCAACGCTGAGGTCACGTGCTGATCGTCAAACGTATCAGCCAGCTTGTCTGCATTCATTGCAGCCGACAGTGTTCGGATAGCTATTGCCAGTTCGCTGGCGTGGTTGGAAAGAATATTGTCAATCGTCAAGAGCGACTTGCGCACTTGGTAGCCACCAGTCATCAATTCAAGGCGAGCCATTGCTGATTCTCCAATTGGAAAGACATACGGAGCCAACCCCTTGAGCTTCTCCGCGGTATCCTGCAAGGCAGCCACTGATGGTGAAGAGATTGCACCAACTGACTGTTGAATGTCCTTCTTGATTAGAGTCTGTGAGATGTTGGAATGCAGCTTCTCAAGCCTGGCCAGCTGGTTCTGGTATACTGCGAACGGCGTGGCAATTTGCTTGAAGACTTGGGCAATCTCTTCGTAGATGGTAGAACCAATGATTGTGGTAGCATCCGCCACATCGTGCCAACCTCCGGCAACTGTTTCGTAGGCAAGCGAAAGAAACTGGAGCGTTGCCTCGTAGAGGCCACAAATCGACTCCAAGGAACCATCGCCTGTTGTCGAAATGCCATCAGGGGAGAAGATAGCTTCCAATCTGGTACGGAATGAACCAAGAATGGGGCGAAAACATTCAGCAAGAACCTGTCACGTGACAAAACGGTGAATGTGAGGTGATGATTGAGAGAAAACACTAGAGAAGTAGGAATCTATCAACCTCGCAATCTTACCTTTCCAATCATCTCAGGAGCAAGGTCAGCACCAAACACAGCAAGACTTTGGCGTCGTTCCTCCGTCAACAAACTCAACACTGCATCATACCAAGTCGGTAACCATGTCATGAACGAATCCTCCCCTCCACGAAAGGCGAACCAAGCCTTGTGCATGCTGGCTGGTCGGTTAGAAATATACTCCTTCTGCAATGCATCCATCTTGTCCAGAGACGAGTAAAGAGACACACACTGTTGGAGCGGCGCCAATCGGGTATGCATGTTCTGCAAGGCATGCTTCAGTTGCGGCTGGAGCAAGACTTGCACCTGATGGCGAATCTTGTCCAGTGCTTCTTGGCGTTCTTCTCGCCCGGAAGGCATGCCACGAAGAGCTCGCTCGCCAGACTCCAACTGTGCCAAGGCAGACACTGCTTCCGGCAAATTCTGCTGTGCAAGTAGAGGTGCAATGGATTGAAGCGTCGAATCCCAAGTCGCGGCGGCTTTGAGAATGTCTTGCGTGTGAGACAGGTTGGATCGAAGGGCGTGCAAAGTGGAGAGCGTTTCCAGTGATGATGAGACTTCTTCATTTTGCAACTGGGCACACTCTTCCAGCAGTTGCGAAGCATCTATACGGATACCCTCCAAGCCTACTCCCACACGACCAACATCTGTGGCACAACGAGGCAGAATGGCTTGCAGCTCGGCTCCAATACGTCCAATATCTTCGTGGCATGCTTGTGTTTGAAGTTGAAGCTGCAAGGCTAGCTCCGCCATTCTTCGCTGTAATTCTTCTTCGTCGGCATTTTCCAGGGCATTATTGAGGTAAGATGAGACGGAAAAGTTGCTGGAGGTAAGCAGAGTGCTCAGACGTTCCTCTGTAGCGGCAGATGTACTCGTCATTGTCAAAAAGACTTTTTGTGTCGACTCGTCGAGTCGGCAGTCGAAGATTTTGTTCTAGTCGAAGGAGTCATAACCCTAATCCTAAATAATTGATTTGGATTGATGGATTCTACAAAAAATAATTCGTAGAGTCTGATGAAGGGCGTACTTTATTTGTGGAACAGCTAGCTCTAGCAACAAGGTCTACCCTTTAGTACTGCACCTCTTCTCTAGCACACTAGTCAGTCGCGTATAGCTCCACCACCTCTCGTGTGCATGATGGACGACACGAGCTTGAAAATAAGGTCGCCAGCAAATCGCAAGGCCGCGTAGTCGACATAGACAATCTTGAGAGCCTCGAGCACCTTGGCATTCTTGGCTCCTACAAAGCAACCTTTCAGAACGTCTAGTCGTCGGCCTTCACCTTGTGGTATATAGTCTTCCCACTGCGAGAAGGAATGGACCATCTCGTTGTATCGATGCTCGAATTTGGAGATGCTTTTGGTGCCCATCCTTTGCTGCTCAGATTCGAGCTGTAGCAAGATTGTGGATGGCTCACTTGTTTGCTGTGCAAGACTCACAAGTATTGTCTCTTGAGACACTCTTCCTCTCGGTAGATTCAAGTTGTCTCCCAGGTTCTCTTGGACCAGCGTTGTTATTGACTCTATTTGTGACTTGGATAGATATCGATGTTCAGATCCGAATGCGCCATCCAGTAATGATCGGCATTGATCAAACTCTTCTTTGGACAATCCAGTCTGATGCACCAACTCGTTGCGTCGTTTGTACTGTTCATCCATATTCTTGGCCAACTTTCCAAAAATCACGCGCCCCGCAACTCGCAGCGGCGCCAAATCTTCAAACAAGACTTCAAACGCACGATACACGGCAGCATCATGGGCACTCGCCGCCACTCCTTCGTACAATGCTCTCAGGCGTGGATTTGGAATGGAGGCAATCTGATCATCGGAGTAGCCGGCAAAGGCAGATAGCTTTTCGCGGAATTCACGTTCGAGTTTGGTGAGCTCCTTGTCGCGGGGTGGAAGGTTGAGCTGCAGTTGTTGTTGTTGTTGTTGGGGGTCTCGAATCTGATTTTCAAATTTAGTGAGATTATCCGTAGGGGTCGTCCTTGGGTTCTGTATTGAAACAGAGCGCAGCACCAAGGATCTTTGTAAAGGGGGCTGTATCAGGAATGCTGATGAGATCTGGAAGATTCCGAGAAGGATGATAAAGCGAATCATGAGGCTGTTATTTCTTTTCTTTTCGTAAAATCGATTGAGCACGATGCGAGCAGATATTTTAATGTGATATAAGTTTGAGGTGTTGTGCTGCTTGTGCCGCTTGTGGTGCTGAGTTGGTTGCTTGTTGTCGTTATCGATGAGAAGATGTTGTTCTGATTCAGTGATGGGTGATGCCAACGAGCGGAAACTTCGTTGAACGAAAAACTGAACACGTTTCCGCCACGTCAAAGCGTATCTTGGTGGCACGGAATCCGGAGTCTTTTGCGATCAAAGAAGAAACATCTTGATGGGGGATTCACCGGTCACACAACCAGCTTGCTGTGGCACCTCTCGTCGGCAGTTTGAAGTTGCCAGTTGATGGATGGATCCCAGGTTGGTCACTTACTTGTCATTATCCCAACGTTCACCACTTTGTGAGATACAATGAGGCTCGCACCATCACTGATCCTTCTGATCTGTTCAGCAGTGTCTGTAGAGGCCTTCGTCTCGCCCCAGACAAGGGTCAGCAGAGCCACGGTAACAACACAATTCGCTACACCAGCTGCTGCCGCTGGTGCCGATATTGAAGAGGCCTCCAATCTACGTGGCAAAGTGAACGAGATTGACTTTTGTATAGCTCCTGCAGATGCCAGTCTTTCACGGTCTGACTCGTCCTTGACAATCTTCCTCAACAACGCTTCCAACCGAGCTGTGCGCCGAATCTTGTTGGCTCGCAGTTGGCCCTCTGCAGAAGCTTTGAATCTCAGTCTTCGACAAATCTTGTCGTCCGAGAATAGGGAAGAACAATCCGGTGCCAAATGTCCAGTTCCACGACCCATTTTGAACATTCTAATGAGACGTCGCGACAATGAAGCTACTGGCGGCGGTACGTCCAGTAGACCCTCACCTCGGAGTCGTTCCGACGCCGAGTATGTACAGGATCAGTTGCAGAACTTTCGAGATTCCTATGGTGACGCTCCCGGTATTGAGATGGCGGCTGCTTTTCTAGAATGCGTATTGAGTTTGGCGACAAGTGGTATCGAGTCGGATCGTGTGAAGGAGGTAAGTTACAACTGGTCAATCAAACTACAATAGTGCACGACGGAACCCGTGTCCAATACATATCCTTGTTTGCATAATAGGTCATGTCTGCGGGCGTCTATGGTGAATCCTATCGTCGTATCCTATCCGTTCTGCAACGCGTTGGTGTGCAATGGGAAGAGCTGGAGGATGGTCGTCGACAGATTGCAGGCAAACTATCGGATGTGGATATTTGCCTCTCCATGTTGGATAAGATGAAAGCCAAGGGTGGAGCTGCAGATCTGGAAGGAGTGGAAGACGATAACAATCAAGAGGGCACTGTGGATGCAAAGAAGAAATCGATCCGCCTCCAATTTTGGCGCGAGAACAAAGAGACCAATGAAGGGGAGCGAGACGAAATGGTGGTTAGCCGAGAAGACTTGGGGGGAGTTCTCCTGTCGGCGAAGGAACCTACCATTACACGCCAGTTAAACGCCCTTTCCAACATTGTGCAACGTGCTCTCCTGTTTGGTGGAGACCAGGAGTTGTTGGTGCTTTCTGAAACCCTTGAGGCGGACAAACCGGGCTTCATCCAGCGGTGGTACCCTAGTGATGCGATTGAGCTGACGTCTCCAGAAGATGAGGCGCGCCCTGGTGTTCAATACTTGAACTGTTTGATACAGCTTCTCAAGGAGTGCCATACGAACCGGTCGGCAGGCCTCGAGCCAGCCCTTCCGATGATATCGAGCTTCGCGAATGCCTACGACCGTTTGATGGCAAATCTTGTGGAAGTTGGAAGTGGCTACATCAGGCCCGGTGTCTCATCCCTCCCAAAACCACGCACTGCGCAAGAGGAGCTTGGTCGGTTTGCCGTGTGGGAAACCAATGTTCGTCAGTCGACGAATGGGGGCGAAGGGAACCCATATCCGGACGACTTGGTGGGAAGCTGGCAAGTCCAGGACGAAGTAGGTGGGGAAACGATCGGTATGTCCACTGTCGTCTTTCAAGACAAGGGTATAGTGCAAGTGAACTCCCCTCTGCGTGGCCTACGTTGGCGACTGGATCCAGGACCCACGCATCTGGATACCTGTACGTTCCAGGTGTTGGGTGAAGATGGAACGGTGCTGCAGTATCGGGGTTTCATCGATCGCGGAGCGCGCCTAGAAGCCAGGTTTTCGAAGAGACCGATTCGTATTCGTGGTTCGGTCATGTTCCAGATGCGAGACGAAAGTGATGGCTATTGGAAGGATATGCTCCCCATCAACTATCGGACTGGGACTACAAAGTTTGTCATGACAAAGGAGAAATAAAGCATTTAACACCATTGTCTATTGCCGCGACCTGCTCTGCCCCTTCCCCTGCTAGCTCTATTTCCTTGTCGTACTCGGTGTAGTTTCTCCTTGTGTGGCCGAGATGTCAAGTGTTCCTTGAGCTGGACAGGACTGGTGAACTGCTTTTGACACAGCTTGCAGTATGATATCTTACGCTCTGCTTCCACCGCTGTTTTGTGAAAGTCAGTCTGCTTGTGAGCAAAGAATTCCTCCTTGTTGTCGTATTGTTTTGCGCAAACTCTGCAATAGAACGGGAGACGCTCTGAGGATCGCGCAACATA
>JAVCKV010560729.1:0-10990 GCA_032274145.1 Herpochondria borealis | reverse complement strand
ATTTCCGTAATGACGGTATTCAAATTATCCACAGGCACCATCAAGCGCCAAAAACCGCTCTTTATGGATGGGCACTAACTAGCAATTCCTGGCCGTTTGCGACGGTAGCATTATTGACTGTTTTGATGGCCGTCGGGCGAACTTTAAAGTTAGAACCTGACACATCAAAAGTGACAAATTCTACCTGACTATTGTTAGCAGAATCACAGGCCAACAATGAAAAACAAACAGCCAACATTCCGAATAAGCGTGGCTGCAGGCAAGTTGTTCGACAATTAAAATAGGGCATAATACATCTACAACATCAGTTAGTTAAAAGCACGCTACAACAGCGAAGAAAGATTGATATTTTTAGTGCTTCACTCTTGCACGCGCCGCTCAAAATGTATGGCTTAAGCGACCATTTACGTTTTTTGTTTCAAGTGATAGATCTGCATGGGGAATGCAAGATAGTATCGCAACATAATAGTTATTGCGGTAACCATGGTTAAAATAAGTAGCTAACTTTCTTAAAATGCGATAATTTTTGTATTTAGGTCAATCTCATCAAAGGCAACTACCACTCTAACCAGCTGAATCCGCGGCCCCAAATCTTCTGCATCCAAACTCTTTCTCAGCAACTAGATAATTGCGTGACTCCAACCAAGCTTCTCCAGGGGAAATATTCCGTGCTTACCGACATCCAAATGCCATTCCTGTTTAGTTTGGTGTTAGTTTTTCCATCGGCAGCTGTAATTCCCAATATTTAGCTTCACTACCTCACATGTAACTCCCCATCAAGAACAGAGAGCTTCGACTCTCTGAGCTGCGCCTTGCCAGCCCGGCTCATGTTCAAAAAACCTTGCCTCATTCTTGCAATTTTATCTGCTTTTATTTCTGGCAGTGTACGGCTAAGCGCCAGCCGTTCCTGTTCTTGCGATCCGGCGGTTGCGCGATCGTGCGCATAGCCCATTGGCGGTTCCGTAGAGTCGTTACTCCCATCTCCATTCCTATTTCCCGAGTTTCCACTGGGTGATGCAATATATTCAGAGACAAAGTAATCACTGGCAAGACCCTGGTTCATACCTGTCAGGCCAGTATTTCCACCTTCAGTAATCGACCAGCCCAGCTCTTTGTTAATGTTGAACAGGCCAACTGCTCGAATCGCTGGAAAGTCCTCCTCTAACGTAACCAGCATGTTACGAAACCAGGTATCCTTGTCTTCATTGGCGTCCGAATCATCACCGGTTTGATCCCATTCTGAATCGGGAACATCTGCTGGCTCTGAACTTCCATACTCGGCGATCAGGATGGGCTTGTCGGAATAATTGGTCACTAGTGTATTATAGGTATCGGCATAGACTTCTGTGAAACTCTCCCAACTCGTCCAGCTGTAGTTGGTTCCCCAGTTATAACCGTCTATTGAGGTCCAGTCGACGAAAAGATCACCTGGGTAGTAGCGCGTGATGTCATTGGCCGTATCAATGTTAAGGTTGTTTGCAGACCACACCCACTCAATAAACTTGTTAGCACCCTGCGCATTGAAGAGCTGGTGAATGTGACGGTATGCTTTCTTGTAAGCATCTGGGGAGTCACTATATGAGTACCAGATGCCATTAAACTCGTGACCAAATCTCAGCAAGATAACAGGCTTAGATCCCTCTGCGTGACCGTTGCGCCAAGCCTTAAAACGATCGCACCATTCAATGAGGTAGTCATCCCAAAGCCCAGCAGATATTTCGGGAAGTATGTTAACTTCTTTGCGCGCTTGATCAATCGGCATCCAGCTAATCATAGGCACCATACCAGCATCTGTGACTTTACCAGCCTGCCAGTAGAGCTGATCCCAATCTTCAGAAAACGACGAAAACAAGGTAATGAAAGATAACTTTTTGTGCAGTTGATCGTTTAGCGTATAAATATTTTCCTGATTCCAGCCATTACCCGGTACAAACGCACCCAGCATCAAGCTGCCATGAACATGGGAGTACAACGCTGATAAAACCAAAAACACAATTGCACGAGGGTGCTTGCGCATTATGTACCATCCTCACTTTTTGGAGTTCTGCTTAGTGGAACCGCAGTCGCCCAACGGAACGCATAATATCGGCGCTACTCAGAGAAACTACACAATGCTATGTGTTAAGTGTGAATCTGAATATTCTGCGCTCACAACTCATTGAATTTCCGGTGATAATTGGGGGTTAATTCTTTAATTGTTGATTATTACCGCCCCGCTAAGCTACTGAATTATCAAGCTAACGCCTCAAGCACCAGCGCCTCCTTATCGACTAAGTTAACGATGACATACACGTCAGTGAGGATAATCAGTAATTGCTTTCAATGAACGATCACCACAATAGCCGCTGCTGCAGATTGCCTATAGCCTGACTCCATTGGACCGCTGGTGCTGCTCGCGCACTTGGATTGACTTGTTTGATTTCTGGAATCTGATTGGCCCACGCGTGCTGACCTGGAGGTTATACGAAAACACAGAATCGTTGGTGCGATGGAAAGGGTTGGTAAAATCTGAACAGTGCTATCAAACCCTTGATTCATTAGAGCAACAACTAAATACTATTTTAGAATACGATTCAACTGAGAGACTCAGTCGGATAAAGATGCCTACCAACGTCATCATCGGCGAAGAAGAACAAATGATACCCATAAGGCATTCGCGAGCACTCGCTTCGGCACTACCAGGTGACTGGGCACTCACTTCAATACAATAGCAGGTTGCGAGTCAGATGACGGGGCCCGCGAGTTCGCGATCTCGAGACCTATCAGGGCGTCTATCATATCACCCCCGACCAAGATGCAAACTTAACTCCCTCTGTTTAGCACTTCGCAGAAATAACTAACCGGAGAATCGTGGTGCCGTCTGTGTGATTGAATGGCAAAGAATCAGAATCAGATAAATTGATAACAATGAAATACGTTTTCATCGGGTTACGCAATACAACAATTGCAAATATATGCCACTACAAATTTCCGCCAACTTCCTAGTATACTGGCATGCATGGAAAACGAACTATTTATTGGTATTGACGTCGGTACGACAGCTGTCAAAGCGACACTGTTCAGCGTTAAAGGTCGCGTTTTGTCGCAGCATCATAGGCCGTATCCGGTTCATCGTTTTAAAGGGTCTCGGGTAGAGCAAAACCCCGATGACTGGATGCAAGTTGTCTACGCAGCACTTGATCACTTCACCACCGTGGTTGGTAATGCTTCAGTACGGGCGATAGGATTGACATCACAAGTCAATACACATGTATTTGTTGATGCTAAAGGTGAACCGTTAGCACCCGCTTGGGTGTGGCAGGACAGCCGCGCTGCCGAACAGGCTAAACACCTGGATGCACAATTAAGCGATGAACAGCGACTAAAATGGTGGGGCGCGCCTTTACCAATCGATGCAAGCCACGCATTATCGCGAATGCAGTGGTTAAAAGAGGAAGACAACCAGCTTTGGGAGTCCACTAAATACGTATTGCTACCTAAAGACTATTGCCTTTGGAAACTCACTGGTGAAATCGTATCTGATCCTTTGTCTAATATCGGCCTAGTCGACCTTGAATCACGCTATATAGATGATCTACTGGGACTGGTGCCGGGCGCTGCTGAACGCCTGCCTAAATTGAATGACATGACGGCCCAAGCAGGCACTATACAAGCAGAACTGCCTTTTGCCGGCACCCCGGTTTCAGTAGGTACAATGGACGCATGGGCAGGTCTATTTGGTTGCGCCGTGACTCATGACCAACATGGTGTCTACCTTAGCGGTACCAGTGAAATTCTAGGCATTATCTCTCCATCAATTACACCGACGCCGGGCGTTCTGGTTATGCCACCAGCGCACAATATTAAGCTGCATGTCGGCCCTACTCAATCAGGCGGCGCATCGCAAATGTGGTTTTGTAATCTGATGGGCATTGAACCCGCACAGATGGCTGAGTTAGCGTCATCTCACCAAGCGGATCGCCCATACCCGCTATTTTTACCTCACCTACAAGGAGAGCGCGCACCGATTTGGGATGCGACAGCACGAGGGGTTTTTGTAGGGCTTGATGCCTCCACTGACCGTGCTGCACTGGCACGATCGGTTTATGATGGTGTGGCTTGTTCGGCACGCCTGTTACTAGATGCACTGCAGTCCTCTGCGGGTAGTAACATTCAGACTCTTAACGCCGGTGGTGGTGGGTTTCGGACACCCGTATGGAATCAGATACGTGCTAATGTTCTGGGAGTATCGCTAGACAAAGTTGCTGTAGATGATCCCGGTACACTGGGGGCCGCAGGCTTGGCGGCTGTCGCCGTCGGGTTGCATAATTCAGTGCAAGACGCCTTTGATACCATGGGTCAAATACAACAACGATACGAACCCGATCTAAGCCTGAAAGACTTTCATGATGAGCGTATGGCTCTGTACAAACAGACCTATGAAAACACCCGTTCTATTAGTAGTCACTGGGCATAATGTACATTCATTTCGTCAAATGCGATCATTTACTTAAACGTTTGACCGCGGATGCTTATGGCATATTAGTAGTAACTGGCGGCACCCAAGTAAAATAGACATCTACCCGATACTCATATTTTAAACACCTGAGGAAAAAGCATGAAGAATAAATTAATACAATCACTAGCAGCCGCACTGCTGGTAGCACTGCCACTTACCGGATTCAGTGCGAGTAAAGTAACCGTTATAACGCCTTATCTTGCACAGCCTGGAACACAGTTTTATGTTGAAGGTTTTCAGGAGGCCGCTAAAAGTCGGGATTGGGACGTCAACATTATCGACACAAAAGATGATGTTGCAGCAGTAATCAGCCGAATAGAAGATGCAGCAGCACAGAAGGTTGATGCGATCGTGATCAATGTTGACCCAGCCCAGGTTGGTGCAGGTCTGGCTGCTGCAAAAGAAGCCGGTATACCTGTGTTTGGTATGGATTCGGGGGCTGATCCATTGCTTGTCACCAATGTCACCAGCAATGGCTATGCAATGGCGGCTCAAACCAGCGCGTACGTGGTCAATCGACTGAACGGTGCCGGAAAAGTGGTGATGTTTGTATTTGATGCTTTTCCTCCGGTGCAGGCGCGCGGTGTTATAGCTGATGCGGTATTCGGCAACCACCCGGACATAGAGGTACTTGAAAGAATTACGCCTGATGTCGCCGATGGTGGCATTGCTGATTCGCGTGCACAAATGGAGGCACTGCTATCTGCCAACCCTGATAAGGGCAGCATTCAGGCAGTATGGGCCGCATGGGATCAACCTGCACTAGGAGCGCTACAGGCCATCGAAGACGCTGGTCGTTCCGATGAGGGGATTGTGATTGTGGGTATAGATGCTAACCCGCAAGCAATCGAAGCAATAGCTGCTGGTGGAAATTTCGAGGCATCAATGGCACAGGACTTCATCGGCATTGGTAGTAAAACTGCAGATGCTGTCGAGCGTGTGTTAAACGGCGAAATCGTTCGTGAACAGGTTATTTACGTACCAACGCAATTAGTGACTTCATCCAATGTAGATAAATTTGGAAAATAGTAAGCACCCGTCTTGTTAAGCAAGGGCGCAAGCGTCAAAACCACTGTGCAACGCTTCGGCACACTTACAGGATTTGCGGGCGTTGTGATCGTTCTCTGGATATTACTGCCAGATACTTTCATGACGGCTCGCAACCTTTTCAATGTCTCTCAGCAGATCAGCATGTTGGCTGTGATCGCATTTACGATGACCATCGTGATGGCTATGGGTGATTTTGATTTAAGTGTCGGATCAATGGCGAGCCTCGCAGGTGTGGTAGCAGCCGTGTTGTTCACACACGATCAATCCGTGCTGGTTGCCGTTAGTGCCGCTATGTTGGTCGGACTGGCTGGGGGGATGTTGAATGGCTTTCTGGTTAGCTATGTGGGCATTCTTCCGTTTGTTGCAACACTGGGTACGCTAACGATATTCAGTGGCCTGGCATTTATAGTTAGCTCAGGAAAAACTATCTTCGGCAGAGACATTCCGGCAGAATTCGGCGCCTTTGCACGCAGTGGCGTACCACTTGACACGTGGGGTTTCCAGAGCCTAAAAATCCCTAACCTGACTTTGCTTGCAATTGTTGTCCTTGTCAGTGTGTGGTTTATTCTGGAACGCAAAACGCTTGGACGCCATCTGTACGTTATTGGTTCAAATACTCAGGCGGCAGAATTTAGCGGCATCAATGTAAAAAGGCTGCGGCTGTTTGCATTTGCACTCACCGGACTAGGTGCTGCCATGGCCGGCCTGATGCTGGCCAGCCGAGTGGCATCGGCAAACCCGACACAAGGTGCCGGGCTAATGCTGGATGGAATTGCGTGTGTGTTTCTTGGTATGACGCTACACCGCCATCGCGAACCACACGTGCTGAGCACATTAGCTGGAGTGGTACTGCTAGGTCTTCTTGACAACGGGTTAACACAGCTACGAGTGGATTCGTATGTTCGTGAAGTTATGGTCGGCAGCATTCTTATAGTTGCGGTTGGAATGTCACGCATTAACAGCAATAACTAATATTACTGTCGGGCCCGACGAAAATCTGGCGGGTCAGGTCTTGCAGTACAACACACTGTGGCAATGCAAGACACAATGCCAAAAACATGCAACCCTATTTTTAATGCATTTGTCACAGCGAGACCCCATTGAACCCTGAAACCAATCTTGCTGGAAAGTTTCGCGACTTACAGCATCAGCTGAGTATGATGGTACAGTGCAATATAATGATGCACCACCTGATACAGAGGGCTAAACTTAGCCACATAAAGTTGCTTATTTTGTTCGATAAAGCGCGAACAATACCTTCGCAAAAACTGTGGTTGAAATTTCGTTGTCATCACACAAATACCCAACCCCGTTTTAGCCAGATCTAGACAACATTGCTACAAACCAGACCTTAACTATGTCCTACGCGTTCGATACAGATACGATTGCCAAAAGAATTTCAGATGATCACTGGCAACTGAAAATAGTTCCTGACTGGAATATTGGTACAAACCCAAATGGTGGCTATCTGCTTGCTTGTTTGCTGCGAACGATGGCCACCTTAGTCCCCGATACACCTGATGCGATCGCCGTAACCACACATTATCTGCGCCCCGGACTACCAGAGATTAGCGCCGACTTGAAAGCAAGCGTTATACGCACCGGAAGACGCACCTCGACTGTTAGCGGCACCATGGAACAAGCAGGCAAGACCAGAATCACCTGCACTGCGACTTTTGGCAATCTGGACAATATCGATAAAGACGGATCTGCGGCTACAGAACGCAGCCTTGAAATAACACCCCCAGACCTGCCGCCGCCGGACCAGTGCACCACACGTTCTGAACTGGCGCAGGCTGTTGATTTGCCGATACTGAATCGTCTGGAAATCCTAGTTGATCCGCAGTACGCTAGTTCTGACGGTCACACTGATGCCATCATCACTGGTTGGATTAAATTCAAAGACAAGCGCCCGGTAGATTTGCTAGCGTTACCACTCTTCTGCGATGCTTTTCCACCCGCAGTATTCACCCTTTATGGTCCAATAGGCTGGGTTCCCACGGTAGAACTGTCTGTACACGTTCGCAGGCGACCAGCACCGGGTTGGATTAGAGGTTCATTTACCACCGTTGATCTGGCTGGAGATCTTTTTATTGAAGACGGTGTGTTGTGGGATGAGAACGATCAACTTGTCGCCAGATCACGGCAACTGCAAATGCTCTTGAAATAAGCGCGCCTGAACTACAAAGAATACAGGGGCAAGCCTATTTTTAATTTAAATGGCCTCTTTAGTTTTGGAAAGACTTAGGCTAACTCTCTGCTTTCAAGCTGCCAGCTTACCTTCCCTGCTATCGCCTGAATTGAAAGTGGCACTTTACTCATCCTTATCAGCGAAAAATATTCCACAATTGTCCGCACTGAATGATCATCTAGTTGTGCGCTCAGTAGAGCGCCATTAGCTTAGATACATCCGACTGCGGATGCCCTTTGTTACCGTACTAAGGTGATATTTATCAAGATTCAGATGTTCCGCACCGTAGCTCTTTACCTTAGTTTACAACCGTTGAATCAAACGTATTTACATACAAAATAACACCAAAAGGCACTAACAAAAACGAAGCACCCATCCCATGAGTCGACATTTTTTCCCAAGTAAAGGTTGTGGCAGTCCGTTAGGCCATAAGGCACGGCAATTGTATATTGCTACTGCGCACACGTCTGAATATTAAGCCGCAGATATTAACTGATGTCCTGTTTCTTTTAGAACAGGCCTGACGAGCCCAACTCGCTTTAGACGATTGAAAACTACCCATTACACACCAACTTTCTAATAAAGGAGCCAGGCATGATACGAGCTGCATCTTATAATATTCGCAAAAGTGTAGGGCTTGATCGCCGACGGCTTCCCGGACGAATTGTCGATATTCTGAACGAAATCAACGCAGATATCGTGGCCTTGCAAGAGGTTGATCGTCGTAGCGGCCCGCGCCCATCCACCATTCCACGCGACATGATTGCGCGCGAAACCGACCTGAAAGTCGTCGAACTAGCCATTCGGCCAGACAGTATTGGTTGGCACGGAAACGCTATTTTGGTCCATAAAGACACCCAAATTCATACAGCGCGACGGCATGAAGTACCAGTGCTGGAGCCCCGGGGCGCGATCTCCGCCGACATCACGTTGAAAGACTTGAAGCTACGCGTCGTCGGTACGCATCTTGGATTACTAAGACGCTTCAGAAAACAACAGATTCGCGCCATAACCTCGCAAATCGACCAGCTGGACGAAAATTTACCAACATTAATAATGGGCGATCTCAACGAATGGCGCAGTGAAGGCAGCACCGCTGAGTTTGGCGATAGGTACAAAATTACCGCCCCCGGCCCCAGCTTCCACTCGTCAAAACCGGTGGCCTCACTGGATCGAATTATCCTGTGTAATCAATTATCACTGCGAGATGGCGCCGTACATCATTCAAAGCTGTCACGTGTTGCGTCTGATCATTTGCCCGTTTGGGCTGATATCAAGGCAGCCTAGTCTTTATGTTTTTTGAACAATTTACGATTTGCCTGAACAAACTCTTCGATCATCGAGGTCAACCCGGCGAACTTTTTCCCTCGCAGGTAAAAGTATCCCGCTGTAGATCCAAACGCAGCACCAATAACGTCAACGATTAGATCGTACATTGTATCCAGCACACCGACTTTTGGTAACTTAAGTCCAGCAATGTTATCTGCATTAATCTCGAAGCCAAAGTCGCGCTTTTGCATATCGAGGTTGAAAACCTCATCCATAAAGAATTCAAACACCTCCCACAAAACCCCCAGCGTCATAGAAAAGCAAAATGCAATCCATGCAATAGCCAGTGGCGGGGCAGCGTATTTATCGCCTTCGAACTGCATAAAGACAAACACAAACCCGATAAGCCCAAACCCAATAGCAGCACCACCGTGCAACATCAGATCCCACCACCAAAACCTTTCGTAAAAATCGCCAATCTCGCCTAATATCAGTGTGAAATAAGTGAATACGATAATTGCAGAAGCAAAACTAACGGGTAACTTTATATTATATGACAGCTGCACAATCATTGGCGCAAACGTCAGTCCAAAAGTTAGAATCGTTACCAACAATGAAGCCCAGAGCTGATTATGGATTGCAAGCCCTGCCCCAATAATCAACAGCCCCCTTATAACAAGCTCTACAATCGTCTGCCCAAATAGTCTCAAGCTAAATTCCCATACAACTATCGTAATTGCGTATTTGCATAAATCAAGCGCAAGGCAATTCCCTGCCGGTCTTTGGATCACTATACATGACGACCAAAAAACCTACCTTGGATTCTCATTGCGGATAAATGCCCTCACCATCGCTGCACACAACCAACAACAGATTTAACGAACAAGTTACCCGGGCTGGATGCCAGATTTTAGCGAATAATGAAGACTCGCCAACCGGTGGTGCACTGCTGACTAAGGCTGTCTTTCTATTTTCGACCCTCGTCTTGCTTGTGGAAAATATGCGCCAGCTATCCAAGTGCGGCAATCTGAGTTTAAGTGAATATCAATGTGTTCTCACCTATATTCCTCGTTACGCATTTGGGCAGAATGGCGCTGGGGTTATCCAACACAACCTTTTTCACTCGTATGATCCAAAAGCGATACAAGCCCGACAATCCTACTGAGCGCATTAAATGCGGTGAATAGTTCCCGGGACACATAATCAGAACAAAGCGACCTGCGCTTAACACAACGCTTTAAACGAAATAATAGAAATCAATAAAGATGTCTATCCGCCATAAGATATTCGAGACGTAGGCGAGCTGGCTTCAAATGCTGGACGGTACTGAACTAGCAGCCCGCTCTCAGCCGTAAGGATCGCGTAGACCACAGCGCAGTCAGAACAGCTGGCCACCAGACCCCTTGGGGATAACACTCACGCCCCAACATCAAAATTCGTTCAAGCAATGGAAAATGCAGCCACCGCGCTTTCAGGAGAATGCCATTGACCATCGATCACCTGGGATTCCCTCCAACGCTCATCAGCATTCAGGTTGACTAACTAACCTGAACTTGACGATTGGATCAGGAGACAGATCAGGAATAACAGACGCTGCGCTATGATGAATCTATACCAACGATCAGTGAGCGCATTGGCATATCCATGGGATATTGGGTTGATCTGTACGCCCCACTTTGCAAGTCGGTCGAAAAGCGAGGTAGGCAGTGAGCAACCACTGACACGCAAGTGCGAAGCGTTGGTCGAAAATGTAGACCAAACCATTCAACCAGGCAGCTACCGAAAAGGGATCAAGTACATATGACCACGAAAGCAGCATCGCGGCTACTTTCGTATTCCAAATCGCGTGGAGGTGTTGCCGTTGGCATGAACGCCACTACATTAAGGGCATCTTATATAAAAATGCAACGGTGTCCGAAGCATTTATAGATAACGCAATAGCATAGGCCATAGTTGCTGCTTGTAGAACGTGTGGGATGATA
>JAVCKV010560728.1:0-35034 GCA_032274145.1 Herpochondria borealis | reverse complement strand
ATATACGGGCGCGCTCACGCGCACGCAAAGTAATTAGTCGCTGCGCTCCGATAATTTCTGAAGAAATTATAACCATGGTCTACCTGGTATCATAGAGTCTATTGAGCAAACGAAAACTCGCAGACGCATGTCTTCTCTCGTCAAAACTCTATAGTTCTAATGTCACCATCGACGAAGAGAAGATGATGGACCCTGCTGAGGAGTTTCATACAAATAGTTCGATGTTGCTGGTCATCTCAACTTAGCGTGGGGGAATACTTGCACTACATGTAGCTAGCTTCAACACCCGCCTGCGCGAACCGCTCAGAAGATACGCAGAGCTCGTCTAGAAGTGCTAATTTTGCTGTGATAGGCTCACAGTAATGATTATATTTATGACAAGACAATGCGGCAAGAGAGTACCTGTAAGACAAGAGAGAGAGAGATTTCAATATTACTTGCTGCTGTCCTCCTTCCTATTGTTGTCGTCGTTCAAAACCTCATCAATGTATGTGCGCCACTTATTGACATTGAACATATCGGAAAAGCCAAATATGGGTGCCACATTATTCTTTTCCTCGATCTCCTTCAATTCGTGCTCTCGTCGAATTCGGCGAAAGGGTTCTTGCCCAGAACCTGAAAATGCTCTAGCAATGCTCGTTGTCATGTCCATTTCGAGGCACTGTTCCAGGTGATGCCGTTTATTCGCCATCTCATCTTCCTTGGAAATTATGTCTCTCAACATGCGTAAAGTGACTTGAGGAGAGGGACGGGTGAAAAGGACGTGCTGACGACTTGGGATCCAGACAAAACTGAAGTGGTCGTCAAACATGATGATTTGTCCGTCGACAAATTTGTTGTTTGTGTATCCCTCCTTGGCAGTCTGGCCTTTACCACTGTAGCGGGTAAGTTTGTCGGTCTTCCATTGCGAAGCAGAATCGTCAGATAAATCAATAGGAGGAAGATCCTCAGTAGGTGACAAGTCCGCATTGAACGAGACAGCTCCTCTGGGAATATCCTGGTCTCCTGTAACCTTCGTGGCAATGATGGTGTCTCCATAGTACGTGACGTTGATCATTTCGTAACCGTGATCGCCGTAGCTGCAACAATGAACAATCGTGTTAGAATATAGTATTGGAAGGCAGCGAGAACAGGTATGTACACAGACCGAGACTCACTTCCCAACCCACAGTCCCTCCAACTGAAATCGGGGTAAGCAGGAGCGGGCTTCTGCAGCTGCTTCTGCCCACCGCTCCCGGAGGACATCCTTTTCTGGCGTGCTAGGGGTCTTATCCAATTCAAAGATTGCTTTCACTGTGCTCTTGTAGACAAGCTCCGCGTCGCGATGTTCTCCTTGAGCAATGGCCTCCTCTAGGTCGTTGACTCGTTTTGGGTCTTTCGCAGCCTTGGCCCACGTGAGGTTCTCGCGAAGGTGTTCGAGATCTGACCGAAGAGTCTTGAGTTCCTCCCCCGAGGCAAACC
Organism: Herpochondria borealis; assembly: GCA_032274145.1. Classification (NCBI taxonomy): domain Eukaryota; phylum Rhodophyta; class Florideophyceae; order Ceramiales; family Ceramiaceae; genus Herpochondria; species Herpochondria borealis. The sequence continues at coordinate 33,573 of JAVCKV010560728.1, read as the reverse complement.
TTTTTTGGAGGACCTCTTCGTGTGCCAAGCGTTGCCTTCGACGACCTTCATGGTCATTCTCGGATCCGTAGGAAAGTGCAGTTTGTGCCCGCCAAGAAGATGGTATGTTGCTACGAGTAACAAAAGCACTTGAACCGCTGAGCAGAAGAAGACAGCAGAGAAGTATGGACTGTGGATTCATCATAGTTTCAAAGTATGACAAGACGAAGAACGAAACCAGAGGTGGATGCCAATGATGCCGATGTCGTCGACATCGAATACCTGATGTTCTCAGAACTTTTTCCAAAATGTGAGCAGAATTTCATCTGGTCGACGTCACACAAATCATTGGCAGTTATAAAGGCGGTAACATTTCGATTGTTTTAGCTGAAAGTACCACGGTGTCCGCCTTCAGAGTAGAGTACTCTCTGTGTACTAGTACGGTAAAATAGAGTTGTTCTGATACGATCGAAGCCTGTTGCCACAGCGATGGTGGAAATGTACTTCCTCTCCAGCTCTCTCTAGAGAGAGTTACATACGCTACCGTGGCGCCCACTTTTCGCTCGACCAAATAACGGTCACCAAATGTGCCTATTTGTTTCCTTGTCGGGACATTCCATTAACGGCAGACCCATGTCTTCACTTTTCCTCTCTCTATGAGAACCGTCTGGCAAAGGTCAAAACTCTTCACACTGAGTATAGTTCTAGAGTCTAGTTTACAAGAAGTTTGGCTGACTTCTTAGGAGTGGATCCAATGCAGACTGCCGTAGCTCTGAGCATCTCCAAGTTCACCCACGTAGCGTTCGCCGTAGGCATCAGAGACGTCGCCTCGGTAGTAGGCCATTTCAGAGACCGTGCGCGTTGACAGTTGCACTACTGAGTTCTTTTCATCGCTTTGGTCAGCTCAGTCAATCGGGGGTTTTCTTCGAGAAATCAAGCGATCAAGCGCAGAGGCTAGACCACCGTTTGCTGCGTTCGATTGTAACAAGCGGCCACCATCTCCGAAGCTGGCGTCTCCCTTAGGTCCAACGTTCAAGGTGCTGGTGCTCATGGCATAGGCACCTGCAATGGCTGTTCCTCCGTTTCCTTTCAGGGGTTGGTGCATGACAGTTCGAACAGAGGCTCCTTGGACCTTGGAAGTTCTGCTCTTCGCAATCATTTGCCGCACATCATATTTCATTACGTTCACTGCGCCAGAGAAGACGTCGGTCTCGTGACCATAAGTTCGGAGTAAGCTCATCACCATTTCACGGAGCTCACCGAGGCGACTGCCAGAGTTGTCAGATGTCACCTTGCGCACCAGGTCGGATAGTGGCACGCTTGACACCATTCTTTGCATTGTCAGCTGCAACAGGTCGCTGAGAACTTCGGTCATAATTTCCGCGTGTTCTGGCTTTTCCTTCCCAAGCCGCAGGAAGCCTTTTGCGTTAATAAGTCGATCGAGAACGTTGAACCAATGCTGAGACCCTCTCGAAGAGTTCCCGGTCTTCACGCCTGAGTTTCGGTCGCACATGTCTAACGCTACAACAAGAATACGCTTCACTCCCTCCACTTCCTCTTTCTGCTTGTTCTCCTGTTCCGCAATCTGCGGATCAGTCTTCTTGAAATCCATGAGGAACCTCCTTGACGACGGCGTTCTATTGCCAAACAAATTGGTCCCTGAAGCTCTTACAGTTCTCTTGAGGTTCATCATGCGACCCTCAAATGTTTGCAAGATAAGCTGGAGAGCGCTTGAAACATTGCCCATTCTTTCGAGCAAGTAGGCTGAGGCATCCGCAATATCGTACTGTCGACAGAGCTTAAGGCACTCTTCAGGACGGTAGTTATCATGCGTAGACAGGTAGTCATACACCATATCTGGGTGAAGTTTTGCCATCAAGGACAGGTAAGCTTGGTGGTGATCCATCGAAAGGTTGGCACTCAGTACAGAACCAGCAACTACATCGATCTTGGCAAGGTCCCCTGAGATGATTGCATGGAGCAGCATGAATTGTGACACGTCGTCTCCCTCACCAAGGAAGGTCACGACGTCATCCAATTGATCAATGTAGAGCTCAGCAACTAGCTGCGCCGCAAGTACGGCGTCCAAGTTAACGAGATCGGTCAACTTCGACAAGAGAGCATCCTTGAGTTTCTTTGCATCAGACTCGTCAGTGGTGGTTGCACCAGCACACTCATTCTTCGCATAATCGAAAACCTCCGTACGGAATTCAGGGTCGTGGTCATCGAGGTAGCAATCAACTGCACACTTGAAGTGATGAGATCGACGCTCTTCGTGTTCCCCACCCTCGTGCCAAGCGGCTGCGCCTTGTTGGTGGAGGAGAAGCGCAGCACGATGAATACCTGCATCTTCTATCATGTGCAATGCATGGTCGGGATCGTAGGCATTCCTCGGAAGAGCTGTCAATAGCTCAATAATTTCTTTTTGAGCCGCCAATCTATCCTGGGGATTGAATGATGCTCGGAAGCGATCGGCCATCCGAGAGATGATTTTGTACGTCACAAGTTTGTTGGCGCGAACCACACCCTTCGTGAGGTAGCGGGCCATGAAATCAAGGAAAGCATTGACTGCTGTCTTGCTCTGACGCAGTGAAATATCTTCGTGCACTAGCTCTTCGCTTTCATCAGGTAGGATTATCGAAGACAACATGCTGATAACTTGCTGCCTGTCAGGTACGCGAGCTGATCTTCCAATGTGGCCAGTCGCATCCCTAGAGGGTGCCGCGCTGGCGACTTCAGCACCTACTTCAACCTCCCAACCACCGATTGACTCAAAGCCACTCTCGCCGTTCCCGAATTCCGAGTCTGGGGCATCCAGAGCGATGCTGATAGTATCCAGCACAGCACGGGCGTCAACCATAAGAAGCATCTTTGTGTACGGAAAGACGAGCGACCGGTGCCCAAGTGGTTCGGAGCCCAAGTGGCCTTCTCGCTTGAAGTTTCCGGACGGACTATGCCGTTCCTGCTGCAAGAACCGAAGTAATTGACTCCTGATAGTGCCAACCTTGTCCTCGGGCTCCAAGTCGGTGTCTTGTGGGAAAGCCTTTCCCGCAAAACAGTGCTGGATGTACACGATTGCTTTGTATCCATATCTCTCGAACGATGTCTGAGGTACTCCATCTGGTCGTCGCTTCTTCATAGCATCGCCATCGTCAGCAACATCAAAGAGTCGCTCCATGATTATTTCAAGGGGTGTTACAAAATCATCGAGACCATGAGTAAATACATGAAACAACGCCGAGAACATTTCGTTTTTTCGAAGCAACGCTATGATTGAATCAAAGTCCATGATAGTCACATCCATGTGGAGCAAGCAACGCTCAACGACAGCAATGCCATTGGTCGCCTTGCAGTGCTCCACAAAGTGGGACATAACCTCGGGAGCAATGTAGTTCAGTTTATCGTTCAAAACGTAAGGCTCAAGAACATCAAGGAACACAGAAGTGCGGGCAACAGAGAGGAAGCGCCGGAAGATCGGACCGAATAGTAAATCCAATCTGCGAACCACGACGCAAAACTCGACACAGACGCCGGCAAGCATCTGAAAGTGGCTTTGGGCTAGATCCAGCCTTGACAGTCCATTTGAAGGCAACGATATACTGGATTCCCGTTCTGACTCAGGTGCATTGTCAACAGCCAGATTGAAGTAGCGAATGAGAAGCTTGGCAATCCATTCCTCATCTTCAGTTCTCGTGACAGAATAAAACTCGGGATGGTTTGAGAAGTCCTTCCCTTTAGTTCGCTGACGATCTTCTTGACTCTTCACAGTGTTCTCGTAGTGGTCCAAGGCGAGTGCCAACGCTTCCAGCCATTCACCGTCTTCCTCCAACGCGGATATTCGTCGTTTCGCTCCTAGAATAGAAATAGTTCTCACTTCCTCTTGACACAGAAGGAGCAGCCTTTTGTCGCTTGCTCTCATCGTGTTCTGGAAAGTTGTGCATAAGCGTCCATTGTAGGGTCTGTTTGAATTTTCCACTTCAAACTCTTTCGGGGCACTTCGACTCAATGTGAATTCCGCGTAAATCAATTTTAGGCCAGAGAAATTAAGTCTCTCCAGCATGGTCATCATCACAGTATCAATCACCGTGAATTCATTGTTAACCGTGAGGTATGCCAGTGATCGTTCTCCCAACCAATCCATGGCAACAATGGGAGCTTCAGTGTCGAATTCATCATGTAAGCCAAACGCTGGCCACTGAAAGCCTTCATCGGGGCTAGCGTCTTGAAAGCTTGCACGCAAAAGTTGCAGCTTGCAACCCCAAGCCCGAGCAAGGATGGGCGTCAATACGTTTCCACCACCCAGTACCAACGACCAACCCCACGACAAGCAGGGTAGGAACGTCATATCTGTAGGTAAGACGAGATTCGGTGGACGAATTTCGTCTACTCTTGGCTTGGCCCACCGATGAAGGACATTGATACTCGGTTCGACAGCAACTGCAAAACTGCTGCGTTCCGACGAGAGAGCAATGAGAACCAACTTGTTGATCAAGGGACTTGAGGGTGTCTTACCACTAACTGGAGGCGCAGGGAGCACATTCATAGCAAGAATTTGACCAGCGGTACCATCAAGAAGACACTCAGTCTCCATTGAGTAAGCTGACCACAAAATGTTCTTCGCAAAGTTCAGTTTGTTGACCAGGCCACCGGAATCAACTGAAACAACCTTCATATCCTTTTCGTTAAGAAACCGAACTGCCGTGATGGGAGATGGATGAATATCGCTTATATTCTTCAGAACAACCCCCTTGATGACGTCCCAGAGAATTAGCATACCAGAAGTATATCCAGCAATCAAGGCTTCTCCGTTCCCGCTGACATCGATAGATGTGACGGGTCCACATTGCGCCGCATTAAACGAACCATCATTATACGAGGAGTCTCTACCACCCAGTTGCTGACGAAGCACCTCGAATAGATCAAAGACAAGAATCGCACCTTTCTGCGTCCCTACTGCAATAAACTTGGAGTTGATTGAAATCGCCGTTGGTAGTCCAACCTTCTTCATCCTCTCCTCCACATTCTTGACCAACTGATGACTCAGACTCGGCATAGCCTTATTCTCCAAAACTCCCGAGAATCCATATCGTGGAGCTTCTGGTTGAGCTAGTTTGACTTCCTGTCTCTGTTGTTTTTGCTTCTTCTGCATCGTGCTACCAAGCTCAATCTTTGGTTTGAGTCGGCGTTTGACCATCAGTGGTGACACAATCTCGCGATGTCCTGGTCGTAGTAGCTTCTTTTCGTAGGAGTGAGCGTACTGTAACGCATTCTTCGATGCGGCTTCCTCGTCGATCAACGTGGCAAAGTCACCAGCCCGAACTTGCGGCACAATGTCAGGAGGCAGAATCAAAGCCTCGTTATCATCTTCCATGCTACTTCCCGTTAGCATCGTGTCATCGAGCATTCCTCGTGAACCCGTCCTAACCTGGGTATCAGTAGAATTTCCTGATGAAAATTGTTCTCTCGATTCGACAAGCGCTGGAGAGAATGACATTCGATTTGTATGGGATGTTTCCATGGACGTTACATACGATCCATGAAAGTCCTCGTCGTCTTCGTCCTCCGAGTGGATAGCCTGAAGAATTACATCCACATCTGCATTCACTGTGTGTTCTTTTCGAGGTGGTGTTGCGCCCGTGTCAACCCAAGCATCATCATCGTCGTCTTCGCCAAGAATCTGTTGCAACACAGCCCAATCTTCAGCATTGTGCGCACCGCTGTACTTTGAGAGAGACTTTGTCGACATTGGTGAACTCATGCGTGATATTCCAGTTTCCTCCTCTTCTACCATCCATTCTTTTGAGTCGCTCCCAGATCGATTATTGTTGTACTTGCCGCCTTTGGGAAACTGAAAGGTATTCGTTTCGATGGTGGAGACAGACGTTATCGTAATGTCGTTGCGGTTCTCGCCGCTTGTATCGTCATCTTCTCGCAGTATCCGCTCAATATCAACATGGCTGGACTCTGATCGTTCATCGTCCGAGTCAGAAGCGTCTAGAATCGCTTGCAAGTCCATGGTACAGTACGACGATCAAGAGAAACTGTCGTTTGCAATATCTCATTGTGCCAGGCACACGACCGCGATCTCGGAAGCGCCGTTGAAACAAAAATGGGGAACGGATAGCATTTGGAATTTGGAATCGAGAATATTAATGGCCAACAGAAGATTTTGATTCTCACCAGATAGTGGCTACTGCTGCCGGTACATGTAGTGTACGAGTATGGCCCTACTGTTTACTGTTTGGGTTCGATTGCTCACAATGAGAAGCAAAGGGAGCACCGTCGTTGTCTATCTCAACCAATACCAGCCGTTCAATCTGCGTTAATGCCTCCTCATTACTAGAAGAGAGGTTATATCATGTACGGAGGGCTCTTTGGCGACTTGCCATCCGCCAAGAGCTCCAAGGAGGGTGGCGATGTTGATGACAAGAAAAAGGCTCAGGAACCTCCTGCTGCTTCGTCGGAGACCCCGAACGAAAAGAAGACATCAGCAGTCTCTGGTTTAGGTGCTGTGGGAACGTCCATGGCCTTTGTTCCAACCGCTTTGAGACCTCGGAAGCGACCCAAGCCGGCATCCAACAGACCCAAGACTGTGAAGCCGACTGTAATCAAAGCGGAGCCTGACACAGCAGCTCCGTCAGTATCTGACCACCAACCAGAAGCTGTCGCGCCACAGGTCAAAAAAGAGGAAGAGACGATGACCTCTGTTGTCATTGAAAATATTCATGCTTGCGATGAACAACCGAAACGCGACGAACCCTCGCTCCAAGAAGAGGCAGAAGAGTTGCAGCGTCTACACGCTTCTGTCATGGACCCATACGATCCTCATGTGCCCAACGACTTGTTGGCCTACCGAGAGCGCAAAGCAGTCGAACAAGAACGGCTCAAACTGGAACGAGAAGCCCGCGAAACGATGGAGCGACAACAGTGGATGCGGCAACAACTAGAACAAGAACGGCAAAAGATCCAAGAGTCTGGTAATGTCCAGGACATTATCGAGCATCGCACCAAGACAAGCATGGGTAGAGGACGCGGTGTTAGCAACCTTCCAGCGTGGTTGCTGAAGAAGCAAAAGGAAGAAGCACGGCTTGGACAAGCTCCACAGATTTCTACGTCGTTGCGAACCGTAATCCTGTACAACTTGACAGCACCAGGTGACATTGATGATGAGTTGGACCAGGAAGTAAAAGAAGAATGCGAAGAGCGGTGCGGCCCAGTCGAGAAGGTGGAAGTTAAAGATGCCGCGCCTCCCCATCAACCAGAGGTTCAAGTGTTAGTTCAGTTCAAAACTGTAGTGGCTGCGAAGAAGGCTGCCTCGCTCTTTCAGGGCCGCGTGTTCGGACTCCGACGCATTGCTGCCAAACTGGTAGCCGACTGACTGACGAAGTCAGCATTGCGTGAAACGCTCTAAATCCCGCAGGAACAGACCTGGTGTTAAGGAGTTTGATCTTTGGTCTTCACCTTCAAACCAATGTTCACAGAACATCCTAAGTCATGTAAACGGAAAAGAAATCCCAAGACCATGTTTACGTGTATATTACAATTCTACAGAAAGTGATAGACTTCGTTCTCAAATCAAACATCGTCCATCTGCCAAGTGTATGTGTGATGAGGGACCAAGCTTTTCCAAGAGCCATCCTCCCGTTTCTCAATGAAAACGTAGCTATCGGAAATGTTCTTGCCGAATGCTTCTCGAAGAATGCCAATGTTTCTCGACATGGAGCTTCCCTGATTCCCAATGAATAGCTCACTCTGCCCGCCGACAGTTATGTCTGATATCACGGATGGGTTAGCAGCCATGTCCCATTGTGGTATAACCACCATCTCCAGTTCGCTCTGAATTTTTCGCAGCTTTTCAGGGTCCTGCATGTCGCTCAATATAACGATTGGAAGCTTCCCATACAGACCGGTTGGCTCCACAATGCTCTTGATGAATGCAGGTTCCATCGAACACTGTTCTATGTTCCATTTGTTGAAGCGATGGCAATCTCCCTCCATGTTGCGGACGTGTACGGCAATGTACTTCGACACATCGTATTTGCCTTGAATGTATCCCTTAAGCTGATGCAAGAAGTGACACGACTCTCCCTGCAGACTTGACCAGAGATAGTGCATAAATCTGACTCGCCGAGATTGAGTTACTTGCCAATCGTTCCTCTCTTTCAGACCAGGATGGTCGCGTTCAAGCACAATCCGTGAGGAGTACAATATCGGATCCAACCAAAAGCTTCCGGACCATTTCATGATCGGCAAATCACGCTGTAGAGCTTCCCAGCTTTCCTCATCAGGAAAGAACTGGTTTAGCATTTTCTCTGCCCAACCCGAAACGATGACAACTGTAAAGTTATTGGAACTCATGGCAGTATCAAGTGCATTGAACAACATGATGATGTGGTTGTTGGTCTGGCCATACGAGACGACGTTACCAAGATGCAATCCATACTTAGCTCTCTTGTAGTAAGGCACAACACCTTTCTCAACCCCCCGACGGGGACCAGCGCAGACCTCATTCTCGTCAACTTTATCCGTGATAACCCCGTTTCCGTGACCTAGCAGCACACGAACAAACTCCCTTTCATTTAGGCTATTGTAAGTGTAATAAGAGCCAACAATCACCGCGCAAGAGATCGCGAATAGCCTGAGAATCTTCCCCATCGTGGCTTGACTTGTGTTATAATTGTGGCAAGCATCTATTGCTCCAGCAGTAGTGTGTTGTCGTCTCATGTCTTCTGGTGGCAATAGTAGCAGTTCCAGGCAAGCCCTGCAAAATATGAAGGTAAGCCCGAAGACTAAAATGTGTCTCTTCCGAGGCACCGGTCACAACACCAAGTCACTTTCCGAGTCAAAGGCTTTGATCGCATGATATGTCCTATTGGAATGACCAGTGGACATTTTCGGCATAGAAATAGTTATATTTCAACTAACTATGACTGTGTCGCAGTCTTCTTGCCCTGGCACTTCACTCGTGACTTAGCAAGTTTAGTCTTTGGTCTACATGTACAGCATCACATCTGCACTTCAAGTATAGCTACCTGGATTGGCCCTCTTCCAATGAACCATTGCCATGGTTTGCATTATCAGTTGGTGGCTGCATACTAGCGAGACAGACCACTCACTTTCAACTTTTAAAAGAACCTGAAACAGTACAGCGTGAGCTGGTAAATAGGTATGACGCCCTATCTAACCGTGGTATCATACGTTTGCCAGTCGCCAAAGCGAGTAGGCTGGTTTTTTTAGAGCACTTTTTAGCTAGACTTGCCTTTTCTGACAAGTTCTGATTGGGTTAGATATCAACAACGCGACTCCCACATAGGGGAGGGCCTCCATGGTTGTCTTTGGGTCAGATGTCCGGGAAGGGTTCAGTTTCCACTTGCCGGAAGCCGGAAAGCACGCAATCGACACTGACAGAGCATAATTTCAAAGCACCAACCCAGCCAACAAAGAAGACGTAACAGGCACAGCATCCCAAGCCGATATTCTCTCCGAAATCTTTAGCGACCTTTAATGGATCTTCCGTCACACCCATGACAAAAACGTACATCACGTCCACCAAAGTGCATGACGCCCATACAACCACCTGCCAACTATGACAGCAAACTCTCCAGTACTTTTGAGCTCCGCAAGCGGCGAAACCTAGGATTCACAATCCACTCGATTGACCACTAGAAGTGCAACGCACACTCCCCAACGTTGGCCGCCACCGGAAGAATTCCCCAAATCTTCCATTCTCTTATCTTGCTCACAATTTGGCAACTGACAACGGTGAGAGAGGAACGTTTAGATAGAACATTCTAATTCAGAACTGGCTCCTACCAATTAAATGGTGACTCCAGATTGACCAACTAGACTAAGTTGTACACGTACCCCTATCCGTGTACACAGTGCAATTCACTCTCCAATGCTACAGTATGTGCATGGATGCCACTACATGATACTGGTACCTTAAGTAAGTAACGTCGTACCTGGTACAGATTGATTGATTCATTCAGGCGAGGGTAGAATGGGCAAGTAGCAACTTAGTTCATCAGGATCGACATTGTGAGCGCATCCAGTCACAGACATATGCCACCCAGCTGGCACATGGACCTTTCCAATACCGTTCAGGCTTAGTCCGAGACTTTCTACAGAGTATTTCAATACTAATTCTACATGAACAGTCTGTTCGGCAGAGAATGTCTCTTATAATGCCAAAAGGTGTCGCTCTCCTCTCCTCTCCTCTCCACTCCATCACACATTTACACAACACCATTGTTTGACGATGACAAAGCGGTCCAGCTTGTTCCTCATTGCTTGCGCCGTCATCGGCGCAACCTTCTTGTTCGTGGATGAGTCCACGGTGCAGTCGTTGCGTAGGCTCGGCGCGAGAAACCCCCCTTTCATGAAGCGCGGAGACGACAACCAGATGTGTTCTGGTCCTCGTCGAGAGATCAACAATCATCATAGGCCATTCTATGAGCAAGCCAATTACGCTTTACATGTAGGCCACTCGGTTTCCAACGGCCATGTCAACGATGACATCATCATTCTCTTCAACGCTATTGACACCGCGATGAATTCCGGCAACCGCACCGTGGTGGTTGTCTCGAACTGGGCCGAAGAGTTTTTGAACGTCTTCTTCCCAGATGAGGAAAGCTGGGACCGAGCGACCCGAGATTTACCCATTGCGCGAGTAGCTGAGGCAAAAGAAATGGATTTGATGCCGCTGCTGCATACGTCGGTGGCCATGTTCATTCGTGGAGCAGCACAACTCAAAGAACTTACCCTCTGGCACCAAACGCATGCACGTCGTCTCAACTTTTTGCATTATCTCTTTTCGAGTTTACTGGGAGAGCCATGTCATGTTTTGCACGAATTGGTTGGTTACATGAGCGGAAAATATGAAAGCAGTAAGTATATCGCTGTCATGATTCGCCACCCCAAGGGAGGCTGTTCGCGTTTCAACCATGACCACCATGAACAGTGCGAGATGAGTTCAACCTACATCAAGAAAATACTGGAACCGACGGGCTTGTATGGAAAGCTTCCAATCGTTCTTTTGGGTGACATGAAGGATGAACCGAAGCTTCAGAGGCTTCAGAGTCAACTGAGAGAGGTCGTGGTGCCCAAGTGGGATATGGGAATTTTCCCATCCATCCTTGCAGATATCGCGATAGCAGGAATGAGCGAAATCTTCATTGGGAATGAAGGATCCTCAATGTCCAGAAACGTTGGTGTCGTTCGAGAAGCCTTCGGCAAAGACGTCCACACAAACTACGTCTTCGTCAACATGACAGAGAACGGCATGTGGGAGAGCCTTATTCCTCACTATCCCTACGACTGGGCAAACAATGAAATTGACGGAAACGGCGATCTGTGGCCATAAGCCTACCTGCATTATTGAACTCGCTGCGTTCTCTTGTTTACATTTATCTAATTTATACAAACGTTTTACACTAGTACCCAAGTTTCATTCCGATCAGAAGTTAAACCTCATTGCTGTGTCTCTCCGTAAAAGTCACTCTGATATCTTCAGGTGTTTCTTACTCTCTACACAAGCGGAATACACTATGTGCAACGCACGTGCCCACTAAACGCTTACTCCTTCAGTAGTTTTTGCAGCTTCCCTGATGCAACCGCATCTTGCGTATCGTCGTTGCCACCCAAGTGTTGCCCTTGCACCCAAACATTGGGAACTGTGCGCTGACCCGTCATTTCAAGTAGCGTTCGTTGTATATTTCCGCCACTCGCCATTTCGTCCAACTCGTAAACCTTGGTGTTCATGCTCAAACCTGCCAGTGTTCGCTTTGTCGCGTCACAGTATGGACAGTAGGATTTGGAGAAGACAACGACCTCGTTGTCTTTGATCGCACTTTCAATAATGTCCTTCGAGGAAGTGGAGTTGCTCTTTGTAGTATTAACCATTTTTGTTGCGCTTGCTTGTTTGCGTTGATTAGTTGTTGTTACTTGATTTTGTGAGCGCAAGCATGAGGTTGAGCGTGACCAGTGAGACGAGGCGGCATCGAAATCGATACTGTTCCTCAGAGGGCATATTTGTTGGTCTCACTTTCCCTTGTTGGGCCATTTTCGGACCGAAACGGATGATTCGGCATCCAAAGAGACGAAAAGATCAATGTTTTGAACATCACCGCACCGCGCGTCAGAAAAGCGGCACGGTTGTACTGCACACCAGGCGTACGGTACGGTATTCGTACGTACGGTACTACTTTTGTCTGCTTGTACGAAGAAAAGGGATTTGGATATCCGTGCGAGTGGCCTCAAAATTCCACATGGAATGACAACAATGGCAACGGAAGAAAACATCCCAGAAAAAGGCCAATCAACCATGAAGTCATCCCGGCCCATTCGGGGCCGCGATATGCTATCCAATAGCAACAGCAGCTCGCCGTCAGCTGCAGTGAACCTATACGAGCATCAGGGTGATTCAGAAGCGGCTCTGGCGGCGTATCGATCGATTTCAAGCGATGGTTCCTTCAGCCAAGCGTACAACAAGAGCCTGCTTTCCTACCTCTCTACAAATGGAAGAGACAAGTCCTTCATCGATCAGATGGAAGACTTTAAGAAGTTAAGAGAAGAAGAAGCCAAAACTGAAGGTATTCCCGAACGCAAGAAAAAGAGGAAAGAGTACATCTTGTTGTTCAACGAATGCCTCATTCTTTTTGTTGCTGGTAAACTACGTGACTCTGCGACCCGCGTTCTGGTAGTTCTGCGCCCGCTTATGGAGGATAAGACTGTGGTCCACGAAGACTTATTAAATGTAACTTCTCGTATGGCGTTCCTTGTGCTCGATTGTATGCTTTCAATGTCAGAAGGAAGCCGTGCCGGTCTAATTCACATGGCTGACCTTTGCAGCACAGAGCCGATTATCACCTGGCTGGAAGCGCAGAAGTTGGACTCTAACCCGCAACTCAAATTCTTGGTACAGATCTATAAGTCACGTATTGATTTTGCACAGCGTGATCCCTTGAATGGCAAGATAGTCGACGCTAAAGTCCGTGGCGTCAAGAAGGAATTGAAGCAGGCTATGGAACTGTTCAACCACAAGATACGTTCAACAGGAGAAGCTGGTTCTCTTGGGAGCTTGTCGGACCTCAACTCGGATGTTGGAGATGGTGGATCGTACACGAATCAGAAAGAGCGGAATCAGAGAGAGCGCATTGTTCACTCGAACATTGAAGTCGGAACACAAGAAGGTCTGTTGCAAGCTCATCATCAGGCTGCTCTGAACTTGAAGGCTCAGCTAGAACAGCTCAAAGGTAACACCAAGAAGTCGCTCATTCTCTGTACCGAGGCGAGGACGACGCACAATGATCCCAGTTATGAGAGTTTGGATGCCAACAATTTGGCTATCGTGTATGCGACAAGCAGCAAGCGGCACTTGGCTTTGCACACAACATCCAAGGCTCTGCGCGCTCCCAATGGTGGTCAGTTTCGTGTCGATGGCACTGCTCGTTCGGACACAGCATGGTCCATTCTTGCAAATACATCACTCTGCGCTCTTCAAGCTCATCGCTACGTCACTGCGTACGAATGTATGGCTACGTGTGTTCAGAACTCGCCCATCTACCACGAGCGACCAAGGTGCTGGTTGCGTATGGCGGAGGCTTGTATTGGTAGGTTCTCAGCCGGGTAGCGTCGAGAAAAGGAGTCTGAAACAGCAACTAACCTCTTTTGTCTATCAGGTATGCATACTGAACAAAGCAAAGAGCGGAACAACAAGGAGAACAACCCTGGGTTTTCTGTCGTTGAGGAAGATGGAAAGCCGGTAGCGCTTGTAGCTCAAGTCGGCAACGACGCCGTGAACCGTAAACGTGGTGGTTCGAATGCGAGACTGGGCAGTCGAGAGGATATGGAGTATGTCGCCAAGTTTCCGCTACAGCAGGCATCTTTCTGTCTGGACAAGGTAATGAAACTTCTGCGCGACGCAAGCGTCGGGGCTGCGGGTAGCAAGATGGACGGTGATTGTCTTGAATCCGCTCGCTGCGCTCAAGCGTACGTTTTGCTCGAGTTGAAGGTGTACAAACAAGCTCTGTTTCTCGCCAAGTTAATCTTGATGGATACGGCAAATCGCAAGGAAACGTCCGGACTCCATGGCGTAACGCAGAAGAGGCGCAGGGCTACGGCGGCGATGTACGCATGCGAAGCCTGTTGTGCGCTTGGTGATGCAGTCGGTGCCCTCAAATTTCTCACAGGGGAAAAAGAAGAAGACTCAGTGCTTGATCGACTTGCAGTAGATTTGGCTGGTGTCGACAGTAACTCTTACTTGAGCGCACCATCCTCGATTCCGCCTGACGTTGAAAGCCGAAGAAAGGCCCGAGTCAAGCATGCTCAGGCTATGGTGCGCACCAGCGCCAGTGCCGCCACGGCAGCGATGGGTAGACTTGGGATGGCCAAACAGCTTGCCATGTCAGCGATCAGCCTTGAAGAGAATGCTGGACTAGGTGCATCTGCAGAGGCCCATAGGAACACTGCCAAGAAGGCCTTGCTCTACTGCATGCTTCGTGAGGGGAATCGAGATGGCGCTTTGGCGGTTCTTCGATCTTCCAGGTAAAAATAGGAATCAATCAATCCACTGTGACGTAGACCACCTGTTTTTATTATTCTCAAATTCCTCTGCATGACGTCGTACTTCAATGTATTCTTTGTCTGGCTGTGGTCAGACGTTTGACAACGTCAGCATATGAAGGTGTCAAGTTCACACGCAACTCGTACCAGGCTGGGACCCACTTGAAATGCGCAAGTTGTGTTTTGTGGAAAAACTGCATGCCGTATCTTGGGGAAGCATCATGTCCTCACAAACACAAGACATCGTCAGAGCCACACGGTGAACACACAGTACCATAATACGCTACGTACCATGTATGGACGCTCGTTGGTTTACAGTTCTTTGATAAAATTTAAGCCGTGAACGGAATCGGGGTCTTGGCCTCCCAAGCGACCAAATGACGCTCCCTCACGTAGTTACCACTTACCAGTAAGTACTTGCGTCGAAGTTTTGTTTTGTTCGAAGTTAGTCATCACGGAACGTGACCAAACTAGCGAGATTGGGAACTGAGACCAAAACGATTCCCCTGGAACCTGGAACGTCATTCCTGCGAAGACAGCGTTGTAAGCAGTGTTTCCGCCTGGGTAGGCCGACTTGCTAAGTTGAGTCAATCTTGCGAACTTCTCTTCGCTGGTTCCGATCAGCCTCTAAATCTAAAGGCTGGGGTGTCAACATCATCTTCTTTAGATAGAAAGTAGTTCACTTCAAATACTCTGTAGCAAGTTATATATGAAGTCTGGCCTGCTACAACGGGATGCTGTTATCTTATAGAGCCCCTCAGCTTTGTTGACTATGGTTGCTGGACGATCGCAATGCAGTTTCGTGTAAAATGGGTATCTAATGTTTGAGTTGAGATAAATAATGTGTTTTATATGTAGCCGTGCCTAGAAATACAAGTTGCTCGCGCAGTTGCGTTCAGCTGAAGGTGATTACATCTAGGCGCTGTTCGTACGCTGACGTTTGCTTGGGCGAAGGTCAAAGTCCTGCAGCTCAGCTTCAGATTCTGTATCAGAATCTGAAGAATTGTTTTCGGGATAGCGGGTTCGGTCTCGGGGATACCAGACGAAGCCGATGCTCTCGAGGGCTCTGATACGCTCGGCCGTGATGTGACAAGGTTTTCCCTCCTTGTACTTCTTGTATTGTCGGCGTTGATGATGCACCCATGTACCAAGCTTCGGGTTGGCGGAGTAGTTCGTAGGAACGATGCAATCACCGTAAGTGGCCTTGTAGTGGCAGAGTTCGCGGAGTCTTTCACCCCAAACCGCCTCATGGGTATCCCAGCAGAAGCCAACCTCATCGAGAGCACGAGCACGCTCCTCTGTCATGTGAGAAGGCTTGTCTTGCTTCATGAGAGTATAGTGGCGTCTCTGCTCCTTCACCCAGAGGCCCAGCTTAGGATAGTTGGGGTGGTTCAAAGGGACTAAGCAGTCACCGTACTCTTCCTTGAACCGCTTCAGATCATTGATGTGCCTTTCCCAAGCGGCTTCCTGAGCATTCCAGGCAAAGTCGAGCTCGTTGAGCAGCTCGATGCGTCGAGGAGTGATAGAAGAGTTCTTCTCGTCTTGAAGGAGTTTGTACTGTTTGCGTTGCTCAGCCACCCACGAAGCGAGTCGTGGGTTCAAAGGGTAACCGCGTGGGACAATGCAATCACCATACTCGTCCTTGTACTGCTTGAGTTCCTCGTACGAAGCAAGCCATTTCGTGTCTTGCTTCTTCTTGGGTTGACGGGGCTTCTTGGGGGCTCGCTTCTTGGGTAGAGGGGGAGGGAGCTCCTCAGCTGGAGGTTTGGACTCTTCGACTTGTTCCTCGTGATAGAATTCTCCTTCTTCTTCGACGTAGTGATTGGGATCATGCTCCTGGTTAACATCTTGCATCTGACGCTTGAGATTGAGCTCGTTGCTGAGGAGAAGTCGTTCGTGTTGAGCGAGTCGCTCGTTCAAAAGAGCTCGTTCGTGGTGAATTGCGCGTTCAGCGAGAAGCCTTTCACGTTCGTTGTTAAGAGCTGAGGATTGATTGTTCATGAGCATCATCGCTTGAAGCATACCATAGTTTGGTTGTGAATTCATGCCCCCCGCCGCGGAAAGACCAAAACCTGAAGGTTGTTGCAAAGAAAGTCGGTCATGCAATCCACCAAATAATCCATACTGATCCAGCAAAGGGTTCCCGGATGCAGAACCCGCTGCCGCGGCGTTGAGTCCTAGCGTGTCGCGTTGAGCATTTTGTGCTGCAAGGAGTCTCTGTAACTGGATCAGGTTAGGGTCAAGGTTGTTGTTCATCATGTCAATGTTCTGTTGAATCATTTGCTTTAGTATCAGTGGAAATGGCGACTGCTGTGTTGTGGGTGTTCGTGGTGTTTTTATTCGTTGTTATTCGTTGCCGGTGAAAACAGCGTAAAAATGTGTACAATGTACGTGGACGATCTGGTACGACCAAGTACGACCCCGAACGAAGCCAGAGAAACTCGTTTCACTTTCAAATTTTTTCTTGTGAGGAAACTGCTTTGCGATGCGGTGGGGGAGAATTCCACATCGCGCGTCTCAACAGTACATTTTCTACACAATATCTCCGTTGTCTGAGAAAACTAGAACGGAGCAATACACCTGGCAAAACTGAAAAACGAATACCGGTTTTTACTCACTCTCTTACCAGGTCATGGTAGGTTAGGTATTTATGCACCGAAAACGTGTTCTGGTTTGAGAACTGTTCTTGCGCACAAGCAATTACAAGAAGCTACGTATAGTAGACATTCTGCACAAAGTCTAATCTGTTACTCAACTATTTATATGCATGATATACGAAGGAAAATGGAACCAAAACCCATAATAGACACAGATTATGTTTATTGGTGAAACAAGTTATGAGAAGGTCATTTGAAAAACGAGATAGAATCCTTCTTGTTTCCGACAGTGTGGCATACCAAAATGTCCTCTCTGTGGCAAAATAATTTTGTTTCGGGTCTTCGTGACTCCGCTTTTCCTTCTATTGCCCCAACGTCAACAATCCGAATTGCGGAAGCCAAAGCCACTTGCGAAGCCAACATTTATAATAATTGATAGATGTCAATATACTGATTGGTCCTGGCTCGCGACAGATGGGAAAATGTTTTATGGGAGGTCTTCATTCACACACGGCAGGGACGTCTTCAACAGTGGGTGGAGGGGAGCACTACGCCTACACCACTGGGTCTTATTCGCCAGTCATTCATAGTCTACGAGACCCCGGGAACCAGGTATAATGCGGGTTCGTACGTGTCTGTAGCGTCAACTTATCCAGTCCGTACCTTCGCTTCTTGCTTTCTTGCCTATATGTAATGGTACGCACACTCCTGTGTTCAGTACCACTGGTACTCGCATCAGTGGCTCTATGTTGATGTAGTAGAAGGTATTCGACTCTGAAGTACATGTAGCAATCAGCAAATGCAATCGAAGGCCCTCATTTGCCACGATACGAACCCCTTGCACGGTCCGTACGAGCAACGGCATTTTTTCATCCATCCCATAAAGAACTTGTGGAGATCGTTCTTGGCGGCTTTTGTGTAGCCAGATCCGAGTAGACTAGTGAAATCTGGCCACCCTGTTCCACTTGGGCGACTAGGAGGACTCGCAACATGGCAAAAGCATGACGAAGAAACGCTGAAGAAAAGCTTGGATCGCAATATAATTTTTTGAGCAACGTCAGCTCTCCAGTAGCATTACAGCATCGTACGTTGTAGTCCATTGTGTCATTGGGGTAGTCCAGTGTGTGATTTTCAACCGGTGCTTGAATTCTTGGCATGGGCGAAACTGCACATGGTCGCACTTAGCATTCGGGACTCAGCTGTGTGCTTTAGAAAGAATGAGGTGCCTGTTGAAGTTTGAAGTTGTTTCGCCGACGAAGAAACCGGGAAGGACCAAACGTGATGCTTCCGTATTAGTAAAGAACTGTTAATCAGACTTCAAGTTTGATAATCATCTGCACGGCATCAGTTCGGTTCTCGAAATAATTCATACCTGGTATGAGTCCACAGCAACCCCATCGGCTACAGTAGTGTACCATGTTGTTTCGGAGCGGTTCGGCAAGCAATTTATAAGTATACAGTCTGTCTTGATTGTGCTGTCTTGCAGTTGTGCGCAACTTTTGTAGTATCTACTCACTACTACTCGGCAGTGCCTTTTTCGTCGCATTTTCCAGACTCGCAAACTGAGCACAGCTAGTCATCCGAATACCAGGTATGTTGTGGGGCCTTCTTCATAGGTTATCGACGAGAAGTATTGGCTTCTCACATCGTGCTCTACTAGTGGGGTGGCTGTGAAAGTGCATCGTTGCAGCTAGTGCGATACCAGCAATTCTTTTGTGCTTCCTCTTGTGATATCTCTCGCTCAATTATGAGCATCTGAGCGTTCACTCCATCTCGTACTCTGTCCCAACTTAGGATAGTCTCAATGGAGCGCTCTGGGTTGGTATGCCCCTCTGGTGGTTCCGAGTTCCAGAAGTGGCGATTCGCGGATGTTGAGTGAGACTTCTTGGGTTCTGACAACGGAACAGGCACTCACAGTTGTGACGAGGTGGAAGAAAGACCTGTCCGTTACCGCTATATGATTCCAAATTCCCCTTCTTCACCATTGTACCAATACAGTACGGTACAGGGTACTACTGTAAGAGCAAGCTTCATGCAAGCATGAAATAGATGTGCAATGTTGGCGCCCTGGTTAATTTACAGTCTAAGTGCTTCAGTAATGCACTGTACTAGAATCCGTGGACCAAGTTGCATATGCGACACATTGGTATGAATTTCAAATAGCTTGTTGAAATCTTGAAAGGCAAGAAGAGTGTGGCGACTTAGTGCTTTCTTCATGTTCCTAAATGCCTTAGATTCAACAGTTGTCCACTGGAACTTGGCCAATTTGGAGGTAAGTTTGGTTAAAGGAGTAGTAGTAGTACTACTACTACTAAAACAAAATTCTAATGGTTTTTAAACAATCTGCAGCCCTAGAGTAAGAACCACAACGTGTACCATGCCCAGGCTTCATTGTATTGTTGGCCGAAAGGACCACAGGGAAGATGGAAAGTGTGTGAATGTGTAAGAAATGTAGGTATGTAAGATTTTGTAGAGGAGGTGGCGAGGGATTGGGAGAAGGAGGTAAGTTGTTAGTGTGATTGGAGTCTGACATGTTGTGCTTGTCGCTGGGCTTATGATCAATCCAGAGGATCGATAGTTGAGGTTGGTGGCATGATGGTTGGATCACAGAAGAAATGGAGAGTCGATTGATGTAGAACTGGAGCAGGAACCGCTGACTTTGACTGTGCCCGTGGCCATCGAGTAGGTGTGACCCCTGAATTTGTTTGCTGTTCTTTGAAGGTCCGTTGTTTGCTGTGTTTGGGCTGTTGTGTTTTCTTTGTAGGTCTGGTTGGTGCCTTGAAGTTATGAGAGGTCAGTGTAGTCTGTGGCTTGCCTGTCTTCAGAGCATGTACGCAAGCTTGCTTGGCTCTGTATAGCCTTGGCTCTGTATAGCCATCGTTCTTGTTGGCTCGTGATTGTAGGAGAAGCTGGTCACAGTCTTGAGAGACAAGGTGCTGGTCAGTCTGTTGAAGTAGATGTCTGTTGGTATGGTAGTACTTGATTGTTGCATCCAAATCCGTCCGGATGGCGGCAACCTTCATTTTTCGTCTTATGAAAAAGCTTGTTGCAATGTTTCCAGGTCGCCTTAGTATAACCGTGAAGGGCCTTCATATTGAATATAGTGGAGTATCCTAGTTTTGTCTGTGTCACCCTGCGCCTTGTTAGGATAGATTGAATCTTGTTTGGCAAGTCTGCGCCAGCTGATACTGAGGAAACCTTGAATTGCCTGGTTCCATTCAATGTGTGTTTGGTCATGCATATCCTGCCAAATGAAGGGGTGAAGATGAATTGGGTATCATTTGATATCAGGATGGAGAGCACACTCTTGGTTGTTGGTCCATTGCTTGATACAGTAAAGTGAATGTCCCCAGTGGGATGCTTCCACTTGTTGAACTTTGATTGTAGCTGGGGTAGCAGTTTGTATCGGCAAGAGCGCTTCTTCGGGCATACATACATATGATCTACAATTTCCATTTTGACGTTGCATGCCAGGCAGAGTTTGAAGGTTTCTTCCCGCAATCTGGCTCTGTAAACCATTGCTTGCCAATAGGGAGCCAGTCATGTAGTTGCTTGATGTAATTACTAGCCTCTTCTCTTGCTGTGGAGCAAGTCCAATACCTCATACACCAAGAGAATATTTCCCAGTATCCAGTGGACTTTTAGGAAGATGTGAACTATGTTCAACAATACCTCAGGGTCACTCTTCTCTTGGATATTTCCAAAGATACTGCCACTGCAATTACTCATGAGGCACTTAAAGGGCAAAACCAGCCTCAGCAACAAACTACTTACCAATGGCCACATCAGCCCTAGTACATCACTTGGCAACAGTGGACACCATGGAAGGAATACCTGTAGATGCATTACATCTCCAATGGCAGCCACCTGAAAGAAACTCTGGGACAGTGGACACAATCACCCAAGATGGCATGGTGCTACAATTACGAACCCAACACACAGACACTACAGGATATGTTTTTTAATCGGATAGTGAAGCTTTGAACCAGCAACGGCAGCACCTACAAATTTGGTCTGGGCAGCTTCAGCTAAGCTAGATTTGATCTTCTACCCAGTGGATCCTCCTCCGGCTACGGATCACTCCCTCAAGTTGATGTGATTACCCAATGCTCAAAACTGCAGCAGTTTCTAACCAAGGCTCAGACATTCAGAGAACACCTTCAAACCCAACCAGCATATCAGCACCAGCACGGTGTTCGAAAATAGCATCTGACAATGCAGAGATCTACACTGCATTTTGACATCAGAAACAGCTTCTGACAGTTTCAGTCGGAGGGCTGTAAGATAGCTTTGTTACGTACTGCTCCTGGAAACTTGTCAATCGTGAACTCCGGGTGATCTTCGAGGGATCAGGTCCAGTCGATGGTCCTATGCTCCAATCCGGCTCCACCAGAGTAGAGCTTTTTGGCCTTGGCTCCCCACTAGCATATATTTGTGAGTACATCCTCTTTTACAGCGTTCCCATTCAGGGGAAGATCAAATGGATATTTGACAATCAGGTAGCCCTAACTAGAGTTGAGAAGACGATACCCAAGAATAGCAAACGTCAATCACAGCCCAACAAGGTGGATATCATCTCCTTCATAGCAGATGAGCTCCAAAGCCTCCACCAACCATTTCTCAGTTGATGCATCAAGACAACAAGCAACGATACAATAGTTTATCTCCACGAGTCAAGCTTATAAACATTGGCTGGTGCCAATAGACTTGCCACGCATCACAGGGAGACATCCACACACAATCATTTGTGTCAACATATCGACCACTTTCCTACAACCAACATCAATTTGGGGGACTTCAATGAGACAAGAATCTGTCATCACGTCAATGGGACATACCTCCGCATCTACTTTTGCAAAATCAAAGGATGGAAATCAACAACCTACAAGAGCATCGACTGGTATATGTTTGGCCAACACATGAAGAAAGTTGGTTAAAGGAGCAAGCAATTCAGAGCATTGAATTGACATGTCGCGAAAATAGTTGACCATGCCAATGAAACGGCGGGTGTGGTGGCTGGGATGGTGGTTATCACCATGTTGCTTACTAAGATCCATCTTGCTAGTTGAAAATATATTCATAGAATAGAACTTCAGAATTACAAAACATCAGTCAGGCAGAGTGCGAAAGGGATCACCATGTGCCTCAGCCAAGTACATTGCCACTGTTGCTGGAATCATCTTCATGACTACAACCCATGGAAATGATGCATTTGTAGTACATATACTTCCTGACAAGGGTTTTGCATAAAGAGCACCTTCATGAGCTTGGGCTACAGCCAGCAGGGCCATCACATTTTACAGGAGGGCTGGTTGAAGGCACTGTTGCACCATACTGTAGTATCAGTGGCAGCATCCAGTGCCATGGCCAAAGTCCTGTTCTGTGACAGATTTGAGATTTGTCGCCCATCACACAAAGTCATACTAGGCGCAGTGAGTCATTTGAAATTTGCAAGCAGTCATCAAAGAACACATCTGGATCTTCGCTGGTCCCCATCTTGCGAACATTCATTCATCTACCTTGGATCGTGTGAAGCAACTCACACTACACATCATCTGGACGAGACTGGGGATACTACGTACTATACTCTTGTAGACGCGGCCCGTAGCCTTGAGCAAACTGGGCTTTGAGTTTCACGAAAGGTAGATCTTGGCAAAGAAACGCGACTCTGTCTCGCTTAGCCACCCATAATCATGGATTGGTTCGGCGGTGGTGGCGATGATGCCAAGAAGGAAGAAGCTGCAAAGACTCCCAACGACGATGCTGCCGAACAGCTCAAGAAGAAGGAGGAAGCTATTCGCAAGCTCTTGGAACATTTGGCAACGTAAGTTTTGGATGCTGTGTGTGTTCAAGTTGTGAAAAATTGTATCTTGTTTTTAACACTCGAATTTTATTGAAAAACAGCCAGCAGGTTGATCTCCCTGATGAACTTCGCGACGCACTCATCGGCAAAGAGAATGCCAACCAGATCGATGAGGAGGAATCAGGTAAGCCACCAAGCCTCCTGTCGGAACTTTTGAGCAGTCGAGCATCAGAGATGGCTCGAATGGATGAAGATGAGCTGGTCAAGGAGGTTCGAGTCATCAAGGAGAAGCTTTGGGGTAACGACATCAAGCCGTTTGAATGCCGAGTTATCTATGGATCGTTCAAAGTCAAGACACGCTACGAACAGGATGTCCATCTTCCCAAGCTATCTGGCATGAGCGGCTACTTTTCGGGGCATGCGCAGCCCGAGGAGGAGGCAGCGGCAGAAGAAGAGCCAGCAGCGCCTCCACGTGCTACTCAAAGGATCGAAACTGTTGCAACTGCCAGTCCGCTCAGTAAGATCTTTGGACGCTGCTTCAAAACTGTGTGGACGAGAGGAAACGTCATGAAAGAGGAGGAAAAGGTGATCATGGATGGTGTGAATCTGCATTTTGAGGCTGGCAAGACGTACTTGGTCTTGGGCTTGCCGGGATCCGGAAAGTCTACGCTCTTGAAAATGATTGCAAAAACGCTTCGTCAGGATAAGAATCATGTGGTTGGTGGTGAGGTCAAAGTAAATGGGTTGTCGTCCAAGGATGAGAATATACACTGGCCGGTAAGTGCAGTGCCGCAATACTCCCCACGCGTGAATAGCTTCGGACTCTGACACTTTCGGGGCAGAACGTGTCTTTGCACATTGATCAAATCGATCGCTTGCATCCGTACCTCACTGTCAGGGAGACTGTAAAATTCGCTTGGCAATGTCGTCAGGGTGGAACGCATGTTCCTAAGTCCTTTAAAACGGACGATCCAGAGTTACAGGAGCTCGTCAAGAATCTTGACGAGGAGAAATGGGCAGTCGCAAAAGTACTTGATGGCTTGGGATTAACTCGCGTGAAAGATACTTTCGTCGGGGACCAAACAACAGTCCGCGGAGTCAGTGGAGGAGAGAAGAAGCGAGTAACTGTCGCTGAGCTCCTCGTGACCCGTATTCCCGTTGCATGTTGCGACGAAATCAGCACCGGGCTGGATGGTAAGTTACCCAGCTCGACGCGTTGTGAATCCAGGCTCGCGTTATGTTGCAACTGACTCATCCATTTCGCCCAAAAATCAGCTGCGACCACCTACGATATCATAAAGTTGATTTCCCAACTTACGGAAATGATGGGTGGTATCAGGATTGTATCCCTCTTGCAACCACCTCCTGAAACTGTTGCGCTTTTTGATGAGCTGGTTCTCGTCAATGCTGGATTGGTCATTTACGCTGGCCCTGTCGATGGCGTCGTTTCACACTTCGAGTCCCTAGGTTACAAGTTGCCAGATCGCACGGACGTCGCTGATTGGTTGTTGGTGAGTAAATTCGATGTATGTCCAGAGATCCTTATCTATTGAAAACTAACAAATTTCTTAGGCTCTTCCCACCAAATCAGGTGCCAGGTTCCTGGCCGATGAGAACAGTAAGCATCTCACAACGGCAGAGTTTAGGGAGAAGTTTGATGAATCGGATCTCGCACAAGCAGCGCGAGCAAAAAACGAAGGACCCCTCGACTCGAACAAAGAGCTTGGCGACCAGCAAATGAAGTACTTCCATATGAAGTATCGCAATCCATGGTACCGTTCGTTGCAGTTGCTCGTTCGACGTGAGATGCTGTTGTGGTGGCGTGACAAGTATCAGATAAAGGCTCGCCTCGCGCAAGGTAAGGGGAGGAGTCAAGTGCGGTTTCTCAAGATAATCCGTCCTGTGTGTTCTCACCAAATGTAACGATGCGCAGATGTCATCATGGGGATTGTAGCTGGAACAGTCTTTTGGCAGCAGAGTGACGATCCGCAGTCAGTTATGGGTATCGTATTTCAGTCGATGTTCTACATTTCAGTTGGGGCGATGCTGAAGATTCCAGCGCAGTTCGAGCCTCGCAGTATCTTTTATAAACACCAGGACGCGAATTTCTTTCCAACGTGGACATTTGTTGCCGGAAGAAGTCTCGCTGGAGTTCCGACCTCAGTGATTGACGCACTTGTTTATGGCTCGTTCGTCTATTGGTTCGTCGGTCTGTCCAGCTCCGATGGTCCTGCGGCTTTCTTCAAGTTCTTGCTCTTGGTGCTCACTGCATCCTTGAGCTCTGGACTTATCTTCAGTATGTTTAGTGCTACGGTTAGGGACAAGTCAACTGCTCAAGCTTGCATGAGTATTGCAATTGTTCTGATGGTACTCTTCTCTGGGTTCACCGTCCAGCCGGACGTCATTCCAGGGTACGTTATGACCAGTGTGATTATGTGTTATCTCAGGCATTTGATCTAACGTGTGTGCATGGAAAGTTACTGGATATGGGCTTATTGGATCAACATGTTTGCTTGGACACTTCGCAGCCTTGTTGTCAACGAGTACACCACAAGCAAGTACGACGAACTCCAGGAAAACGGCCTCACAGCGGGGGAGAACATCCTTGCTCGTTTCGGGTTCACCGACGGCGACGGTGAAGCGTTCACTGGAGAATGGGTTTGGTAAGTAAGAGGAGGTTCGGCGTCGATTTCAACGTGATCATCCCAGGCACTCAACGTTCCCTTATTCAGGTGGGGTGTCCTCTTTGCTGTGGGAGCTGGGTTGTTCTCCGTCATCGGATCGAGCATCTTCCTGGCGATTTTAAGATTTGAGACCGGTAAATCTTTGGGAACTGATGTACCTGATGTACCCGAGGAAGTGGATGTAGAGGAGGTGGAGATTCCATTCCAAAAAGTGAACCTTACGATGAAGGACATGCATTACTATGTGAAAGCTTCAACGTCCAATGAAGAGCTGGAGCTTCTCAAGGTAGGTGACTCGCTTCGACGCCACCGCTGTATCCCCTTTGCTCACACCAATGTTTCGTTTTCTCAAGGGCATTGATGGGTTTGTCGAATCCGGCAAAATGACAGCACTCATGGGAAGCAGGTAAGAGGAAATTAATTGTTTTGCTTTGACCTTCTGTACAGGTTCCTGCCAGCTCACCTATGTGCTGCAGTGGAGCGGGAAAGACAACTCTGATGGACTGCCTGTCGCTCCGCAAGACGACCGGCACTATTACAGGTGATGTGAAGCTAAATGGACACCCCCAAGAGCCAGCTTCTTTCCGCAGATGCACAGGTTATGTGGAACAGTTCGACGTTCAGAGTCCTGCGCTGACAATTAGGGAAACTATCGACTTTTCAGCGAGACTTCGCTTGGAGGAGACTGATGCAGCGGTTACCGCAGAGAGTATTAACAAGTTTGTCGACCAAACGCTTGCCATGTTGGAACTTACTGTCATTCAAGATTTACAGGTTGGAAGTGACTCGACTGGTGGCCTTTCCTTTGAGCAACGAAAGAGGTTGTCGATTGCTGTGGAGCTCGTCGCGAATCCATCTATTCTTTTCTTGGTAAGCCTAACATTGTATCATTGCTCGCGAACTTAGCCGCCACATCTGATTCACCTCTCTCCAGGACGAGCCAACAAGCGGTTTAGATGCTCGAGCAGCTGGAATTGTTATGCGTGGTTTGAAAAGGATTGCTTTGACCGGCCGAGCTGTCTGCGCAACCATCCACCAACCCTCGATTGCTATCTTCAACGAGTTTGATTCCTTGTTGCTACTGAAGCGTGGAGGGGAAGTTGTTTACTTTGGCGAACTTGGTGATGAAAGCTCGACGCTGATCGAATACCTAGAACGTTACGACGCGACGCCCAAGATTCAAGCGGGTGAAAACCCTGCAACATGGTACGTCTGATTGTTCTGTTGAGCGAACGTTAGATCTGCTGAGTTCTCACATATGATGATCCACAGGATGCTGACGTGTATTGGTGCTGGATCATCGTCTCAGGGAGGAGATGCTTTCGATTATGTTGGGGCGTTCAGGAAGTCGAAGCTTCGGGAAGTTGCCATTTCGAAAATTGAAGAATTCGACAGCCAGAAGACTGATGACAACGAGATCACGTTCCCAAATGAGTACGCTGCTAGTACCAGGACACAGCTCGACGTCGTGATGAAGCGAGTTATGCAGATTTATTGGAGATCACCATCGTAAGTATGATCTCTGACGTTGCATGGTGGGAAAGCCTTGATTCTGACAAAAGTATTTCGATCCCGATCCATAGGTACAATACAGTGCGTCTCACTGTGTCCGCAATTGTTGCTTTGCTTTTCGGAAGTGTCTATGCCAGCCAAAGAGTACCCACGAACGAGTCTGACATGAATTCACGTGTGACAAGTATCTTCATCACTTTCCTATTCCTTGCCGTTAATTCTTTCAACACAGTACTCGCTGTGTTTGAGATTGAGAGGAACATGTTCTACAGGCACAAAGCAGCCCTCATGTATAACACTAGGGCCATCGTCAAAGCTCTATCTGTTGCTGAGGTGCCGTTCGTTCTGTTATCAAGTATGATCTTCTGCGTTTGTTTCTATTTCCTTGTGGGGTTCTCATCCCTCGCCTACAAATTCTTCCTTTACTACTTATTTTTCACCTTGAATTTGTGCGCCTTCACTTTCTTGGGCCAGGTAAGCAAGAGACTGCAGCATGTTATCATTTGTTGGCATATTTTCTAACCACTCTGTTCCATTGCACATCCAGATGATGGTGTCTTTAGTTCGAGATAGCCAAACGGCACAGGGATTTGGTGGTCTATTGATTGCCATGACGAGCATCTTCTCGGGTGTGCTTATTCGCCCAGAAAATATTCAAGGATTTTGGACCTTTGGTAAGTGGGTGATTGTTGGCACCGTCACAATATTGCTCCATGTTGTTTGTGACCAAATCTCACCAGTGGACTTTCGCAGCGTATTGGCTCTTCCCTGGCCATTATGTTCTCGAAGGGCTTGTAGCGTCTCAATTTCACGAAGACGACACTCCCATCGAGTCTACTCCTGGATCTCCGTTCTACCAATACCTCGTGAGTGAACGAGGCTGCACCACCAGCGAATGTATCGGAACAGCAGAAGATTGGATATTTGTCAGCTTCGGTGGTCAGTTCAAGTATGAGAATATTCCATGGAACGTGCTTTATTTGGTTGCACTCATCGTTGTGGCTAGAGCGATTACATTCTATGCCCTGATGAAGCTGAACTATCTCGCCAAATAGATAATGTAATTGTGAGGCTGAAGCCACGAGTGCCAGTGTGCGTAATATATTTGTCAGGTTTTAAAATCTCAAACATGGTAGTAGTCTAGAGTGAACAACTCAAAAGCCTCTTCTCTGAAAGAAGTTATTCATCATCATCATCTTCTTCGATCACTTTCTGTCGCTTGGTAGGCTGGGCATCATCTTCTTCCTCTTTGGACTCCGCAGCACGTTTTTTAGTAGCATCAGATGGTACAAGCTCCTCGTCACTTTCTTCGTCACTAGAATCACCGAACAGGTCTTTCTCCGTTGCCGCTGGTCTTACATCGCCATCCTTCGTCGTGCCCTTCTCGTTCGTGTCTTCTTTTTCACCGTCTGCATCCTCTTCATCAGATGACTGGTCAAAAAGCGCAGCTGTCTCATCAGGTTTCTCCTCTTCTGCAACCTCGACTGGAGGCGCCCCCTTGCTTAGTTTTTGCTTCTTGTCCTTTGACTTCTCATCTTGCTTTTTCGATTCGGCCTCGTGCACCCAGCCTGCGCGAAGTTGCTCAACTGCTCTCATTTTGGCAGCTGCCTTGCGATCACGGTCTTCTTGTAACTTCACGGCTTCCTCTCTTTCCATCACCTTACGCAGCTCTTCCTCCTGCTTCTGAGCCTCAGCTTGCGTCACCTGTATTTCCCTCACCGCCTTCGCGTGATCCTCTTTTCTCCTTTCATCCTCCAAATGCATCATTGCACTTGTGATATTGGCTTTGCAATGGGTTATGAAGTCTTGGAGCATCGCCTTAGGAATGAGAACCTTCTTCCCGTCGTTCTTCCACTGTAGCATCTCCTCTACCTTTGGAAGACTCCATTGGAGGCCCGTAAGAGCATCTTCCACTTCCTGAGCAGTTCGGCGAATGTTACGAGTTAACTTTTGCCCGACACAGTTGGCTGCCTGGAGTTTGGCCATGCAAAGGTTGTATTGGAGAACCACCTCCCTGCGCTTACTCTTCTCCAAGGCCAGCTCCAAGTGTTCCATGCACTTCTTGTATCGTTCGTCAGCCGGCGCTGCCTGAGCGTTGTTGAGGGCCTCAGTCTGGCGGGCCCAATCAAAGTACGCAAAGGCGATGTAGAGCAAAACCTCCGCTTCGTCGTCCGCTCGATTCTTGGTGGTAATCGGAGCCGTGCCGTCCTGAGTGCGCTTCATGTAACTCTGATACATTTGCAGTGCCTCGGGGTGCTTCTTTTGAGCCAGGTAGATATGACCTAGATTCAACAGAGCATCTGCGATGGTGTCGCCGCTGACTTCACGAACACGGTTAAAGACCTCCTTGGCTTTGAACAACTCTCCCTTCTCAGCCAATACCGTGCCAATCCCATTAGCCGCGTATGCGTTCGATTTGTCTTTTACAAGGATACTCTTGTACAAGTCGACAGCTTTCTTCAAATGCTTAGCATAAGTCTTGGAATTGTCGAGGTTTGCAAAGTATATGTTTCCCATGCTGAGTTTGGAATACGCCTCGACACTGGCTACACGCTTCATTAGCAGCTGGTCAAACACATTCTGCGCTGGTCCCCAATCGCAAAGCGACAAGTGCAAATTTCCCACCAGCGTAAGCACCTCGGGGTTTCCAGGAGCTGCTGTGCAAGCAATCTTGAGCCATGCCGAACATTCTTGTAGACACCCAGAGTCGCGCGCAATACAGGCCAGCCTCAAATAGCTGTTAACGTAGGAAGGAACACGCTTCACGACCGCCTTATGAAGCTCGACAGCAGCAACCGTTTCGCCAGTGTTCTCGTGCACTCGAGCGATATTGAAGGCGATGGTAATAGCTTGATTATTTTCTAATCGATGGTTCTGGCGTTTGACAAACATCTTGAGAAGGATGGGTTCTTTGGGAGTGTCGTCTGTCTTGTCTCCGTCATCCTTTGGTTTCTCTCCTTCCTTGGTTTCTTCGCCTTCCTTGGTTTCGTCACCTTCCTTCGATGGTTCGGCGTCCATGGCATCGTCTGGCTTCGGTTCCCCTTCTTTCTCCGTGCTAGGAGGGACAAAGGGCTCCTTGAGCTTGATTGAACTTCCCGTGACCTCAAGGATCTCCGAAATGAAGTCTTCTCCCAAGCGCACGTGATCACCTGGTTGCAGCAGTGACATGTCACCACCCTTGATCTCGAGGGTATCAGATCCCTCTGCAGGTGGAGATACAGCTTGCGAATCACCAAGTTCTACCCAGTCCCAAAACATGCTGTTGGCGGCATTCAGGATCTTGGTTTTGGTGTCACCTTCTTCCAGGGTCGTCTTGATTTCCGCACTGTCAAGTGCCCCCAAGGCTCGGGTGTAATACTCCAAAGCTTTCTCATAATCCTTCGTTTCGTGGCAGAGAACTCCAAGATTACAAAACAGTTCATACGGCAGGCTCTTTTGAGAGGATTCCAACAGCTCCATGGCTTTCTGGTAACGTTCCAGTGACTTGGGATAGGTCGATTTCTCTTGTTGCAGAGCCAAGGCTTCTAGAAGAATCAGATCTGGATTCAGTGGATCCAAATCCATAGCCTTGCGCAAATGCAAAAGTCCTTCCTTGACATGACCAGCACGAACCTGCAGCAACCCAAGAAGAGCCAATGCATCGGTTGAAGTCGAAGACTTTTGAACTACCTTGTTCAACTCGTGCATGGAATTTTTGTAGTCTTCTTGAGCCAAGAGAGATTGCGCCAACCCAAAGCGAGCTGGAGTCAAGCCCGGAGCTAGCTTGCAAGCCTTTTCGTACAGCTTGAGAGCGTTCTCGTCCTCGTTACGAACATGGTGGACTCGTCCAAGTTGGAAGAGAGACTCAGCCTGCATGGCGGGGACTGAGGTGGAGTTGTACGCACCTTTGGCCAAGGCACTGACGCGATCATAGTCCTTCTTCCACAACTTCAGACTGTCTGTTGGGTCAACGCAGCAAACAGCATTAGTGAAATGACGTTCATTCTGAACACAACCAGCTGCAACCTATTATCGTTTTCATCGCACTCGAGACTTACCATTCGATCCCTCTTTCCACGCGTTCTTCATCGTAAACTTATCATCTTCCCCTGGTTCTTCCTGGACAACCGTTTCAAAATTCATTCCAATACGAATACACTCTCCCACATCCAGTGGAATGGGCTGACTTGGTTTCACAGAAGCAGAACCTTGTTCAACCTTTACAGTCCCTGGCAATGGTGTCCACTTCCAGAAATAGTGATTCGCCAAATGATTCTGCACCATGGCATTGGCATGATCCAACAGATGCGCCATGGACATGAGTTTCATGGCGCGTTCCGTGTCTCGCGCATAATTGGGCGACGTGTGGTGCAAACTGGACAGTGTCAAGATAGCGGTCGCCACCATGGCGGATACATTCTCGGGGTCCAGATCCAGAGCTCGTCGAAAGGAAGCCTTGGCGCGATCGACCTGACCAAGTTGGTACGCGGCAAGGCCAAAGCCGACGCGCACACTGGCACCAGCTTTCGTAGGGTGCAAACGCAGAGCTTGTCCATACAAATCTTGAGCATGTTGAAACTTTCCTTGACAATACACAACAGATGCCATACCAAGCAATGCAGGAAGGACTGGCCCACACTGCTTCAAGGTTGTATCAAAGAAAAATTTGGCTTGGTCGAGACGGTTGGCACGAAAGTTGAGGAATCCCTGGCCCATCCAGTTCATCGGAAAGAACGTATCCTCCTTACTCGCAGAAGTAAAGCGCTGATCGGCTTGACGACGAGCCTCTTCGTCACTTCCGGATGCAAGATGTGCGATACCAGCAGAAGCCAACAGTCGAACGAGTGTGGCCTTGTCTGCTCCATCTCGGTTGCAGGCTGCCTGCAGGATTGCAGATGATTCGCCTGGCAGCGCTTGCTGCATATAGGCTAACCCAACATCCGCCCATTTGTCAAGAGAAGCTTTCTCATCCTGTAGCACTTGCAAAAGTGTCGAGGAAGGAATCTCTTTCAGCTCCTCAGGAAAGATTTCAACAAAGAGATCAGGATTCGACCCTGACTGAACTGGGATAATGATAGAAGGCAGCGCTTCTTCTTCTAAGCTGGGCTCAGCATCTGACGACATGGTCAGGCAACTTGACTGAACAGGTAACGACGGAAGACGACAAGCTCAACAATAGGACGTCTCGGAGCACAGTGATGTCGACAAGGACATTGCGAGCCTTGCTGCATCGGCACAAACGAACAGCTTCCGACGCTGCAAGGAAAGATTCCTCTACAGTTAGTCAGGTTGCTGTAGAGAAAGGAATCTTATTCATGAGATGGCAACCGTTTTGAGTTTGTTGGGTGCAAGCATTTTACCGTACGACGCTGACAGTATACGGAGCTACCGTAGGAATGAAACATACCAGTCGTTAGGTTGAACATAGAAAAGTTTCCTACTAGAGAGAGAGGCGTGACCACAGCTAGTCGCTTCGAGCTACTTCCTTTCTACGGGAGATGAGTTGGAGATACCGAGGTGGTAATGTTGGGGACGAGCAGTCCACAAGGATTGCTACCTACCTACACGCGTAGTAGTTATTACCTCACAATTCAGGATCAAAATTCAATAACCAAGAAGTTTTCTCTAGCGTATACTGGTGTACGAAGTCATGCGGGGAGAATGTTCGGAATATGATGGACGTGATTACCGAAACTGTCTAACAGCGTCGCCGCTTCAAGTCCTCATATCCACCTTCCTATGGTATTGTAGCTCTGCATTGCCATACGAGTTACGGCCTGCAGCAAGTCCAACAAGAAGCGAGCAGATGTTGGGCTATACTCAAATCATCTTGAACGAAAGGAATAGTTCGGCCTGATTGATCGCCATGTGGTTACCGGTGAGTCCAAGATGTCGAGTGTATCAAGTACATGTACACAGGAAAGGACTCAACAAACTTGCGGATGCGCTTCATCTCTTAGCTTCAGCGCATATCCATGTAGCGCAGTGAAAGGATAGCCATGATTCCAGAGAAAGTTGCTTCTCTGTAGAAGATCCCGAGCCGAACGAGAGAGGACACAGCAATGGAAGGGCCGACGAACACCTTTTACAATATTTTCCAACTAGCTAAATGCTGGCCAGAGACATGCCGCTCAATGAATTCCTTCTGCTGTA
Organism: Herpochondria borealis; assembly: GCA_032274145.1. NCBI lineage: Eukaryota > Rhodophyta > Florideophyceae > Ceramiales > Ceramiaceae > Herpochondria > Herpochondria borealis. The sequence continues at coordinate 304 of JAVCKV010560728.1, read as the reverse complement.
TACGCGCTGAGTATCCAAGCCCAAGATCAGCACTTGGACGAACCACGAGGTAGCACATAGGCAGCACAGCTAGATGATACAGGCACGAGGTCACTTACAAGCTACAGGATAGTGATGTGGTACATTACCCTTCAAATTGCAAATTCCCGTACAAAAACGCGTAGGATTTGATCATCCATGTGGTGGAGCCAAGAACGGTGGAACCAAGACTGGCTGTGCACACGTGTGCTGACTGGCATCTGCCCCCACAAAAATTTTAGCAAGCAGAGCTTTCTCACCTTGAAGGAACAAGCACATCTTCTAA
>JAVCKV010560717.1:0-10991 GCA_032274145.1 Herpochondria borealis | reverse complement strand
CTTTTTATCCAATAATGATTCTCCCCTCCACATTGTTTGCAAATAACTCCTATCTTATCTCGTTCTTCTTTAAAGTGGTTGCGACAGCTTGCCTCACTCTCAAAATGTGCTGTAAAACTAAATATATTCATACCTTCATTTTGCTTTAAAGTTAAGCATTAATTAATAATTATTAGTGTTTGCGGATATAAAAATTTAATTGTTGTGCCAACTTATTTCACGTTATTTAAAGTTGAAATAAGAGATGAAATAACGCGTTCAGTTGATCTTCCATCATCTTTATAACATTCTCTAAGTAGTGCTTCTCTTCGATTTACAAGGTTGTAATCAGGGTTATTAATATAATTTAGGATTGTTGTTTTAAGAATAGTATATGAGTTAATTGACAATGCCCCTCCCTCCGCAATTAGTTTCTTTAAATGTGGATAATCAGCTAATCTACGAGCAGAATTCCAATAAGGGATTTTTGCATCTCCATCAAAAGAGGTTAAAATTACTGGTTTATTGTGCATTAATGCATCAATAGATACTGTTGACCCAGAATTGAGGCAAATTGAGCATCCTGAAATTAATTCAGACAATTGCAACATATCCCCTTTTTTCATACTCCACCTTATTTTGCTTTTTAATAAGCTTGGATAAGCTATTCCTACTCGTTGACTTGTTAATTTATCTAACCTTGTTAGCCATGACGCTTTAGCGGTGTAAGTTTGTACGTTTTGAGGATGTGGTCTAATAATCAATTGCATTTGAGAGCCGAAAACATCTTTTGATATTGCGTTGCTTAACCACTCTACAATATCAATTTCTTTCGGTGAAAAACGTGGCGAACTCATTGCAAAAAAAAGGTAAGGTAAATTAGCATCCAATCCAAGATCGGTAATTATTTGTTTATTTGTTTGAGTTTCTCTAATTTTTACGTGTTCATCAAAATGAGGAACACCACATGTCATCACCGTTTTTTCTCCTACTATTCCATAATGCTCTTGCAATTCTTCTCGCATAATATCTCCCCAAACAATAAATCGATCTGCTAAAACAGGAAACCTTCCTTTACAAGTAATGTTATCCCAACTTAAAAGGTGCAGCAATGTTTCTGTACTATTCTCTTTGGATTCGTACAAAATTTTTGCCTCCATAATACTTACCGGATAGGTTGAAATCACCAATTTTGGAGATAACTTCTGGAGTATAGATCGAGCTTCTGAAGATTTTAAGTATTTATCTTCTTTTTTAAGAAATTGTTTTTTAATGGTTGGAAATAATTTTACCAATAGATAAATAAGGTAATAAAATAAAGGCCTAATTCTTTTCCAAGGATGTAAAGATTTACTATAAAAAAGACTGTTATAGAATTTTTCTTTTAAGGCTGTGTTCTTATTAATGTCTTCTAAGAAATAGATGCGTTTATGTAAATAGTCATCATCCCAGATCGTGTTTTTTGTTTTCCATTCAATTAACTCAACATTAGGATGGTCAGCTAAATCGATTAAGTTTTCATCTTTAATATCTAGTGTTATTAAAGCAACTTTATATCCTTTTTCTGCTAATTGACCAATTAAATTGGTTTGCAATAACATTCTAGCGGCAAAACCGTGAGAAACTATATAACAAAAATCAACACTCATTGAGCGTATTTTTCAGCAAGTAACCAATCCTCTTGGGTATCAATGTTTATGAGAGGTTCTCCAATGTTTTCAAAATAAGAAATTTGATCTCCATAAAGTGATTTTTTTTCTAACAATACACTTGTTTTGGTAATATAGATGGAACCATCTCTGTAATATGCTTTAGGAAGGTCTTGTCTTTTGGGAATTATTTCTTCTTTGCCCGTAGCTAATTTTAAAAATTCAGGTGTTGCTGAAGGAATAAATGCCCAATTTGGGTTATACTTGTGTGGAATTTCCTGAACAGAGATTAGGCTATCAGCTCCACTTGATTCAAATTTTTGAATTGCTTTATCTATCGTTCCTTTTGCCCTAAAAGGTACTGTCGGCTGAAGTAAACAAACGGCATCAAAATTTTCTCCTATTGAATGAAAATGTTCAAGCGCATGAATAACAGTTTCAATAGTTGCTGAATGGTCATTTGCCAAATTCTCAGGTCTTATAAACGGAACTTTTACTCCGAATGATTTACTTACTTCTGCAATTTCATTATCATTTGTAGATACTACTATTTTAGTTAATAGACTACTTTCACTACTCGTTGCAATTGTATATCCAATTAATGGAATTCCTTTAAGTAATTTGATATTTTTTCGAGGAACCCCCTTAGATCCTCCTCTTGCAGGTATTAATCCGAGAACTCGCATTAATATGTCAGTTTTTTAGTTGAACTTAATTCTATTTCAGCAATAATTTCTGAAATATTTTTCCCTGCATCTCCTAAGCCATAAATAGTAGAGTTATTATAAAACCCATTAGTCCTATGTTTTTTTATTGCTTCTTGTATTTCGCTATGGTTATAATCTACGTCTATTACATTTTCACCTTGTTCTCTACCCAATTGCCTTGATCCAATATTTACAGTAGGTACTCCCAAAAAAGAGCACTCTCTGATTCCTACACTAGAGTTTCCGATTATACATTGACTGTTTTTTAATAAATACAAAAAATCTGTTGGTTCCATATTTTTAAAAAAATGAATATTTTCAATTTTATTCTGTTCTCTAAATGTTCTAATTCCTTTAGAAATACCATCTGTACCTACATCCATATTTGGCCAAAACCAAAATGTTGGTACTCCTAAGTTTGAAATAGCATGTAAAGTTTCTTCTATTTGATTTTTTGCTTGATCATGTTCTGATGTTACTGAGTGTTGCATAACAACTAAATAGCCATTTGTATAAACTGGACAGCTTCCTACACCTCCATATTTTTTATAAACATCAAAATTTAATTCTTGCCTGTTAGTTCGCTTTACTTGATCAGCAATATCAATAGATGGGCAACCTGTAACAAATACCATTTCAGGGTTTTCGCCCATCTTTATTACCCGTTCTTTGGCTCTCACAGTAGATACTAAGTGTAAGTCTGCTAATTTTGTAATGGCATGCCTTACTTTTTCATCAATGTTGCCAGTAACTTCTCCTCCTTGAATATGAATAAGAGGTATATTCATGTAGGATGCTGCTATTGCTGTTGCCATAGTTTCATACCTATCAGCAATGGTTACTACATAATCTGGTTTTTCATTATTAAATACGTTGGATAGTTCTATAATTCCTAACCCAGTAGTTTTAGCTTGTCCTATAAGGTTGCTACCACTTTCTAAGGCATTATAAATTCTAGCATCAATAGTAAAGCCGTCTTTTGTAATCACATCTGAAGCTGAACCGTACTTATTAAGAAGTGCTGATGCTGCAACAACTAAAAACAATTCTAATTCACTGTGTTCAGCTATTGCTTTAAGTGCCGATTTAAATCGGCTATAACTGGCTCTAGCTGTTATTACAACGCATATTTTTTTCTTATTAATCATTCTTGCTCAATATCATTATCCGTTATAAAATCATATTCAGATTTTTCGTTGATGAGTCGTTTTCCAATTATTTTGTTGAAGTCCTGTGCAGGAATGCCCTTACCTGAGGGTTTTTTAGATTCTAAATCTTCTTTTTTAAGAATATATCCTTTTGGTAATTTTTTATTTACCGCTAATGATTTTTCAAAAATAGATTTCAAACCGATGTAAGGGCTTAGATCATTTTTATCTATAGGATGTGCTATCGATTTTTCAATAAAACGAACACCTTTTACCAATTCTGTGGCTTCTTCTATGGTTAAAGAAGATTTAGCATCTGGTCCAAACATTCTTTTGTCAAACACCACATGAAACTCTATTATTTTGGCACCTAAAGTTACTGCAGCTAACCCTGGATAAATGGTACTGGAATGGTCTGAAAATCCAATGGCTAATTCTTTAAATTTTGTTTTTAATTCAGTAATTACATTAAGTCCAATGTTTTCAGGAGATGTGGGGTATGAAGTAGTACATTGTAATATGGAAACTTCATTACCATAAGGTGCTAAAAAATCAACTGTAGCTTGTAATTCTTCAAAAGAACTCATTCCTGAAGAAAGGATAATTGGTTTTTTTGTTTGAGAAATTCGTTCTAACATTAAATAATTGTTCACCTCTCCTGAACCAATTTTATAGCGTTTTACTCCTATTTCTTCTAATAAGTCTACCGCAGCAATAGAAAAAGGAGAGGAAATAAATTCCAACCCTACTTCTTCGCAATGGTTTTTAATTTCAAGCCATTGTTCTTTAGTAAAAGACATACGCTTCCAATAATTAAACCTCGACTTATCTTCGTAAGAAAAATTTACTCTAAAAGGTTCTTCTAAACTACTTTCGGCTTCTGCAATGTGTGTTTGAAATTTAATCGCATCCACTCCTATTTTACTTACCGCATCTATATAAGAATGTAAAATACCTAAACTACCATCATGTGCTTGACCAATTTCTGCTATTAAAAAACATTTAGCCATGATTATTTTTCATTAATGTAATAACCTCCTCCGGCACTTAAATTATAACCATCGTAAGCATTCGTTTTTTTATCCATTTTAATATCATTAATAACAATGTATGGATTAACTAATTCTTTATTAGTAGCTAATCCGTCCATATGGCTCAGTGATTTTTTCTTGGTATAATTATGTCTTACAATGTATAAAGTAGTAGTTACAAATTCTCTCAACAATAATGCATCAGATACTATTCCTATTGGTGGTGAATCAAAAATGATATAGTCAAACTCTTTCTTAAGTTCATCTACAAACAATTTCATTCTATCTGACATAATCATTTCTGAAGGATTAGGAGGTAAAGCTCCACTAGCAATATAATAGAGACATTCTGAACCTGGAACCAAGTTCAGGACTTCTTTCAAACTAAATTGTCCTGTTAAATAATTGGTAACTCCTATTGTATTTTTTGCCCCTAAATATTCAGAAATCTTTGGTTTTCTTAAATCCATATCAATAATAACTACCTTTTTTTTAGAAAACGAAATGGTAAGCCCTAGATTTATTGCTGTTATTGATTTTCCTTCTCCTGTAGTTGCTGAAGTAATTACAATTGTTTGTTGTTTCTTTTCATAATTAGCATAATTAAGGTTGGTTCTTAGTAATCTAAATGTTTCTGCTTTTAGAGAGCGTTCTTTATTATTTAAAAGATCATCTTCTTTTGGATTATATCTAGAAATCCGTCCAAAAATAGGAATATTAGTGCTATTCTTTATTGCCTCTTCTGAATTTACAGTAGTTTCAAATAAATCACGAAGAATAACAAAAAATAAAGGAAGCAATAAGCCAAGTATAATAGTAGCTAATAGTATCAATTTTTTTTGTGGAAAAAGAGGATTTCTTGGTGTTAAAGCACTTTCTATAACTCTTGTATTAGCAGTAGTAATTGCATTAGATAATTCTGTTTCTTCCTTTTTTTGAAGTAAAAATAAAAACAGGTTCTCTTTGATAGATTGCATTCTGAGTTTTTCTAATAATTGCTTTTCTATAGATGGCACTCCTGTTAATTCTTTCTTTAATTGTTGTATTTCTTCTCTTACTTTCTTGGTTGGAATTTGAAGGTCATTTTTAACGTTCTTTAGTGTTTTGGTTATCAGATCTTTTATGTCTTTTAATCTTATATCATGGTCAATAATTATGGCGCTTTCTACTGATGCTACTTTAGCTAGCTTTTTTCGTTCTAAAAACAAGCCATTATACTCATTAATTAATGCCCCCAATGATGGGTTAGTGCTAGAAATATTAGTAGGAATTAAATCGTTTGGGTTATTTGCTAAATTTTCTTCTAAAGAGTTTAAAACATCGTGTTCTATTTCATAAGAGGAAAGCTTCCCTAATGACGACCTTAATTCAATTGACGTATAACTTAAACTTTCGTTTGCTGTATTTGAAGTGATTTCATTTTCACTTTTAAAGCGTTCAATATCTCCTTCTATACTATTCAGTTCTTCATGAAGAGTAATAATTCTTTTATCAATAAATTGGATTGTATTCTTTAATACTTGTGTGTTATCTGCTATCTGTTCTTCATTATAAACTTCTATTAGAGTATTGATAAAATCTCTCGCTTTTTCTGGTGATCGATCAACAACTTTTAATTCTAATATACCTGAGGCTCCTTGTTTACCAATCACCTCAATAGTTAATTCTTTTTTATATTTATTGGCTATATCTTCAGGTTTAGCAACATTTATCTTATATGTTCCAGCAAATATTTTTTCTAAAGTGTTTTCTTCAATTAAAAATGTTCCATATTTATTTTTAAACATCTCCCCAAAAGAATGTGTTTCCCCTTTTTTTTCAGCATCTATGCTAAATTCAAATTTTTTATCATAATCTACTTTTAAGTAAAATGAAAAATTCCGCTTGTCTAATGTAGGTTGGAATGTGGTTAATACAATTGGAGATTTATCATATAATTCTGTATCTTTTATTGCTCCTAAACGAAAGCATGTTACATTGGCATTCAGCTTTTTAATTACTTTTGTTAGAATAGGACGTGACATCAATATTTGGATTTCATTATCCATATCTTTACCTCCTGCATCTATTCCTAAGCTCTCACTTAAAATGCTGACTTCAGATAAACCTGTGCTAGCGCCAACATCTTTCATTAACAGCTTCGCTTGACTAACGTAAAGAGGCGTGGCATACCTTAGATAAACTTGACCTATAGAAACTGTAACAACAATGCTTAAAAGAAAAAGCCACCAATAAGAAGCTAATTTTTGTCCCCAAAGACTGAAATCAATTTTAAGGTCTGTTGATGTATTGGTTGATGTACTTTCTTGCAATCTTTTAATTTTTTTAATAATAGGTTCACAATCTCTTGTTCTTAAAAACAGATTGGTGGACAGTAAAAGTACAAAATATTAAGTTTTAAATTTTCTGTATATTGGGATAAGAATTGGTTATTTTAACTCTAAAAAGTTTAACTAAAGTCTTTTCCAATTTAATGGTATAAGATCAATTGTATCATAATCCCCTTCATTAAACCAGTTTTTAGGTGCTATTACATGTTTGTCTTCATTCTCATTTAACCATACTGCCCACCAGGCAAATGAACTATTTGGGATAATGTAATGTTTACAGGCAATCATTAATTGCATATAGTTCCCAAACTTCTCTCCTTTCATGTCATGAGAAACTACTTCTACAGGATGATCTAGTATGATATTTTCTCTACACCACTTTACATCATCTGAAAAGACAAAGAATGTTGGATTTTCTACCAATTCACTTATTTTTTCAGCTGCTTTTAAAAAGTAATCTAAATTGGTTGCGTTTAATGCTGGGTTAGTTAAGAAATCGGTTCGCCTTACGTTTAAACAGATAGAATTAGTTCCTTTAATACGACTATACAATTCTTGTGACACATCTAATATCGGCTCTAAAATGAGAACTCTTTTTTTATTTCTTCTCTTATGTCTTCAAAATATTTAACGCTTTGCCACCAGCCATCATAAAGTGCAATATCTAAAGGTTCATTTAAAAGTTCCTGATCAGTATGGAAATGTTTCTCTTTCACCACAATCCTACCTGAAGAAGACCATCCTGTAATTAACTTCCTAAGCTTACTCGATTTAATTTTATAAATACGTTGAAGTAAAGATGGTCGGATTCTGAATTTCTCCTTCATGTTGAATATAGAAAGATCATAATTCCGATAGACATAGTCTTTTCCCCTAGAACGATCAAGCAATAATGAGCAATCAATTTCAAATGATGTATTCAGTTTTTTAGCTAACCCTCTTGCAAATGCATACTGAAACATCTGATTTCCCATCCCTCCTTTTAAACGAATTGTAATCATAGTAACCTCTTATAAAACTTCATTCATTATACTTTTTATTTCTTTAAATTGTTTTTCACTGATACTTCTATTCACAGCAAGTGTGTCTATTCCTATCTGAAAAAGGTGATATCTTTCAATTAAAAAATCATTCGCTGCTTTTAAATCCTTTTCTGAAAGATGCTCTTTTTCATATTAAATAAATTGAGGAGAATGTTTCTCCAAATCTAGTTGAGATAATATTTTCCAATCATACCCTTCTGTATCAATATGTAGTATATCTATTTGTTCGATTTTATTTTTACTAAATAAAGCTGGCAATGTTATTCCATCCAGTTCTTCTGATATTATATATGGCACTATATGATCCCCTAGCTCATTAATGATATGATTTTTATCAAACGAACCCAACTGATTATACCAGAACGGTAAATTATCTAATTCATTTTTCACTTTTGGATCCACCCAATAAAAAACAAGCTTATTCCCTTCGTTTATCGCTACATTTTCAAATTGAAACCGACTAACATCTACATAGTTACTTTTTAATTGTTCAAATAAATAAGGTACAGGTTCTACAAATAAAGCTTTCCATTGTTTATTCTTATTTAATAGTTGATTCAAGGGATCTCCTGTTTTGCCATCATTAGAACCAATTTGAACAATAAAAGCCTCTTTTTTCCCTAGAATAGTATTAAACCAATAAGGAGGATACCTTTTGTCTTTCATAAAAGGTTTTTTAAGGACGCTTCTCTTTATTCGTGCTAATTGAACTCTTAAATTCATCTCTTATTATTTTTTAACAGTTCCACTTTTTCTAATCCCTTATAATTCGGTGACTTCATTACCAATATTCCGTCCCAAGAAGAAGTTTCCTCCAAATCAACACTTGCTACCTCTATAAAATCGTAAGTATCTAATAAGGTTTTACAATCATAATGCAATTCATTTGAATGTGTAGACACAAACACGTAACCCACTCTATTTTCTGTAAGCATCTTTTCACTCCCCTGAAGCATTTCTAACTCATAACCTTGAATATCTGAATGTAATATATCTAAGAATAAAATTTTATTGGCGCCACATATTTCATCCACAGTTGTAATATTGTGTTTTCTATTTTTTTCTTTACCAATCCCTGCATAAATAAATTTTCCGTTAAACCTATTTATCTTAAAATTTCGTTTACCATAAAATAAATTTTTGCGATCGGGTTCTATCATATAGCAATTAGCATTCGGAAATAAAGACAACAACCACATCGAATAAAACGACCAATAAGAGCCTAGTTCCAGCATATTCATCTTTTTTGAAGGATCTAATGACTTTACAACCTCTTGAAAAACCTTCTCTTCTTCAGGTTCATGAACTCCTTTGTTATCAATTAACATCTTTAATAATGGAAAACTATAATAACTTAACGGGTCGACCTTTATCCCATTGTGCATAATTAAGTTTTCATCAACTATCTGTCCTGCATACTTATGCCTAGAAATATTTACATTCTCTTTTGCATTCAACACATCTTTAATACGCTTTTGCCAATATTCTTTTTGATTTTCTTTTACAGCATCTAATAAATCTGCTTTTTGATTAATCAGTTGAATCAACTGATTTCTCTTCTTCTTTTCTTTTTTATTGAAATATAGCTCAAATAAAAAATCAGGAGTGCTGCTTGAATACAACGATTCTTTCAAAAATTGTTTAAACTTCTTAATCATCTTTTTCTATTTTCTATAGTCCGTTTCACTTTCCATTCTTCAAAAAGACGAATATCTAATTGATTGTACTTTTTAATTAATGCTATTTCCTCTTTGTTGGGTTGATTATAGTTTGATTTTCTTTCATTTGGAATAGCTCCAAAAGAAATTTGTTGTTCGTCTAAAAAAGATATGACTTCATCCTTAAAATCTTCAAACGAAAGGATTCTATAAAAATGAGCTAAATTGGTTTGAGCAGTCTGAAATGTTTCCTCATTAGGTTCAGTATCAATTTCGCCAACAAGATAACGACAATTCATATTTCTAACTGCCCAGCATTTTTCTAAAAACTGTTTTAATCCCTGCTTTGCAAATTTTTGATAAGGATATCCTCTACCTTCTCTCAATACATGCTGGTATTGTGACCAAACACGAGCTATTGGATCTCTCAATATTGTTACATATTTATAATCTTTAGGTTTACAGCTATTAGAAACTGGTTTATGAATATTTAAATTCACGAAAATATTACTCTCTTCTTCATTTAATATTTTATTAAATGATGTTCCTCCTGTTTTTGGTAAATGTATAAATCCAATTTGATCCTTTTTAAATTGATAGTTTGAATTATGAAACCCATTGGTCCAGTGTCTATATCTGATATACTTATCTGTTCCCATAAGGGAATCGTAAAACTTAAAGCCTTTTTTTAAGAACTCTTTTTTTATTCTAGATAAATATATTCTACTAGTTGCCATTCGTTAACTATCCTTACTTAAATAAGATTCTACTAAATATTCTAATTTTTTATTGGACAGATCATTCAACCTATCCAGGCAAGTTTCCTCCAGTTTCGATTTTAAGCTCTTACTACTCAGCACTTCTTTAATTTTTATTCGAATATCCAAAAAAAGATCTTTGTCTTTATCTGCCATTATCCCCAAACCATGATAATGAACCCTAGCTGCACATCCGTTTTCATCTGAACGTTTACCTGAATAAACTAACATAGGTACTTTATAATGAATACATTCATTTATTGTATGTATTCCACCATGATTAATAGACAAATCAGCTTTTGCTAAAACATCTAACTGAGGCACATTTTTAAATGCATAAACATTGTCTGGTAAATTATCAAAAGTATTATCATCTAACAATCCTCCTAAACTAACAATCAATATCCATTCAGGCTGGTTTTCAACTGCTTTAACAACCTTCTCTAAAAAGCGAGTGTCGCCTTTTTTAAAAGTACTTACTGAACAGTAAATTATTTTTTTATTTTCTCTCTCCTTTTTTTCTAAAATTGGTTTCAATGTTTCATTAAGCTCCTCTTTATCCTTTCTCTTATGATAAACCATTGAACCTACATAATCTATATTAGGTCTTTTAATATGTGGAAATTCTAATTGTTCTGAAGTAATACTCATTACAGGCAAATGAGCATAAGAAAAAGGTCCTGGCCAA
>JAVCKV010560706.1:0-10992 GCA_032274145.1 Herpochondria borealis | reverse complement strand
TGAAGGTGAACGGACACTCGACTGGCTGCAACTTGCCCTTCCCTGACCAACGCTTTATTGTTGTTACAACGTGAACAGGGATGCAACCAAGATGCTGTGAATACTTTCGTGGGGATATGGCTCTCTCTTTCTCTTATGGCTTCCATCTGCATCGCTGGAAAGGTCGATCCGATACGCGACTATCCAGACGAAGAACCACTCCTAGAGGAGGATCATCAATCGCCTGTCGGGTATCGCGTTCCCAATCTTCCTGACTTTCCAATCGACCCATATCTAGGAAAGCGAGGCGTACTACCGCTGCCATTGGGGGTAGAATTGTCTGCTGGAGTGTTTTTGGCAGCCTTAATCGGAGCCGGAATTGTGGCATTGGCCTTCACAGATTGGGGAGAAACGACAGAAAAAGGAGTCCTTGATTTCTTCTGAGCTTCACATCTAAGGCGGATCATTCCTTCATACCACCTCTTTCTGTGCTGCGCTGAGACGCGCACAGAACGAAATAAGCCGCCATGCTATTGAACAAAATTGCGTTTATTTGAATGACTCACAGGCCTCGACTCTCACTCACAAACGGAAAAGCTATTATAATCATACTTTCAACAGAACTGAATTATACAGTACAAACATCCTTCACTATGCCATGCTAGTATTCCTTGTGAACTTGGCATTATTTGAAATAATTTTCTAATGCCCCATAGAGTACGGGATAGTTTAAGTAGTTCCTATGTATTAAATTACTGAGTGGTTTAGTTGTAAATTTGCAAGGATTGGTTACAATAGGAAATCCGAACGACCCTATCAAACAATTGCCGAGTGTTGCCAGCCACAGTGTTCCAACGGTCCCTGATCGTCAGCACAAGTTTTGCTTGAAGCTGTAGGACCGGGTACAGGTATCTTTACAAGGTACAGCTACAGACACAAGCGCAGACACAGGCACAGATACGCAATGCGCACATGCATCTGTATGCCCATGCGCCAGCGTGCAGCGTGGGTGACAGTTGAGAGTTACGTGCGCCAAGACACCAATATCGATAATAAAAAAAAGTTCTCCTTCTTGCACGGTCAGATGGGCCAGTTTCGTCTCCATTGGTCCCTTTTCCATGTCGTCATTACAACAACATGACACGTCGGTCACCGCTCCACAAGCTCCACAAGCAACCTTCTTGTCAGCCCAACGTGTACAGTAGCTGCTAAAGCCCCCGCCCCTCAACTCCGATCCCTCAACCGTCGTGTACTGCACCCCCTATCCAGTTCTGTAGCAAAGCTACTACAGTAGCTTTAATACTATCGAGATATCACTGTACAAGAACGCTGTACAGTGCGTACTTAACCACCCTGACCTTACGATAGGTTTCCCTCCCCTTCGGAGGTACGAGTAAAAATAAGAAAGGCAAGTAGAGTGACGTTTCCATCCTTTCCTGCGCCGGGGTGGTCTGCTCCAGCATTTCCTTTAACTCATATCTTTCACGTTTTCCTACCGTCGCCAATTCCCATCCCAATTTCTATCTCCTTTTCCTACCCTCTTTTCACCCCCCCCCTCTCAAATCCACCCTGATTTAGAGGATCAGTCCTGTGGACGAACAAGCGGAGTCGCTTCGCTTGCCAAAGGAAGGCATCTTCGCCCGACTGTCACGACAAATACACAATTAGCATAGTATGCTACCGTAAGGAGTACGATGCATTACAGTACTGTACATACATGAAAGCGCTACTACTAGCGCTGTAGTAACCGGATCCCTTCACAAGCGCTTGTTCTTTGCCCAATTTTCAAAAATCACTATTATGTACCCAAGGGTACCTGTAGCTAGTAGTCTTTAGAAAATTGGCCGAGGAACGCCCATCAAGCTCTATGCATGCGTTTTTATTTGATCGTTACCGTCAACAAAAGATGTCCAAGTATCCCTCACCACAGATACTTGTCGTAGTCGACTAAAAAAGAGTCGACTATGACATCTTCACAGCATCTCGCCGACCACCTACAGCACACTTGCCAACTTTGTGTGCCGGTCGACAATAAAAAAAACCCTTTCTGCGTTATTTCTCAGTCTTTTATCAGCGGTATGCATCATTTCAAAGAGCGCGAAAAATGGAGTCGAAGAATACTGGGATAATTTGGCGTGCCACACTCAGATCTCATCAAATGGAACGACGTGGTCGCCGTCAGGGTCAATCACTTCTAACAAGAGGGTTCGTCTCGTATAGAATGGGGCTGTCTCCCTTCTTCGCCCTAAATGACCACCCAGACTAATCGCTGCACCAACTGAAGCGACAGCGCGCTTCTCCAATGCTGACTGCACAACAACCCACGCCCCTTCCCCTTCATATTTTACTCTTGTATCTCGGCTACACCTTTTCTCCAACACTTCCTGCCATGTAGCGGTAGTCACTACCCGCCCGGTCTTTCTTACGGTACGAATGTATGGAAAAGCTTGGTTGAGTGTTCGTTGTAGGGCGTACACTGTTGCTTGGAGTTGACAACGTAACCTTTGGCGAAAGGGATGGCATGATGACTATCATGATGATTTACCGACTAAAAAATTGTTATTCTCGAATCCCGGCGCGCTGCGTTGATGAGCATTAAATGGCTTAAAAGAAGTATTCCAGATGATGGAAACAACACACTAGCTAGTGCTGATGTGAAAGTTCTCGAGAAAAAGTGGGCACTCTTAAATTGCCATCGGGTTTTAAAGCTGTTGTTCCTATTTTCTGCCACCGCCTGGATATTAGGAGGAGAGTAGGTTAATTTAGGCCAGCCGCTTCAAACCGAAAGAAGAGGAAAGCGACGAAGAATGCGGTACGACGCGGCACGCATGTTTTTTTTCTCATTGGTACAGGAGTAGACTGTTCAGCTCTCTGGTGAGGTTACTGACGTGTGATCGAGACAGGTCATCCTCACGCCCTGATACAGATACAATGGTGTTGACGAGAGCCGAGCCTTCGGTTGTAGAAGAGACAGAGGGGTCTTTTTCCAAGGGCACTTTCAAGCTTTGTTCGCCATAGATTATACATCCCACCAATGGTCATTTTTTATTCCATCATCCTGGTGCTGTCATCGGCCGCCATCCAGGTAGAAGCGTTGGAAGGTTCGTGCAGGAGAAAAAAAAAGCAAGCCCATAGTGGAATGTATTTGGCCGCGAAATTGGGAAACCGTTTAGGAATATGGCCACGGCCAGGTGATTTCAAACGCTACCAAGTAGCCTTGATAGAGATGTGTCTGGCACGACGTGTCCCTGTCTCATCCAAAACTTTTCTTTTCCATTCTCCGAGAGTCACTCCATAATTCCATCGTATATGTTTTCCCGCAATAAAGTGCGTTTTACGGCCTCGTGCGCGCAGCCCATACCGTAATAAGAGCAGCAACCAGCTCTACCCTTCTTCTTTGCAGTTGATTTCGGCTCTCTTTTTGTTTCCCTATTGCTACTCCTCGCGATCCCCATGACTCTGTGAAACGTTTTGTCCCAATGGCTTGCGAAACCGTTGTGCAAAAAAATAGGCCTATTTCTCGCGATGAATGTTGGGTTTCTGCTAAAAAGCATGGGAGCACGGTCTTAATTTCTTGGTTTCCCGCAACCGTCGCAGGATTGGGATCTCCGTGGAACTACATTCAGTGGTCATATTTGCTCCGTCATCTTGTTTCTGTATTGTCAGCCTTTTCATAGCTTTCCTTTGTTGACCGGAATTAGAAATAGTAGAAATGCACTCTCCGCAATAAAGTCTACATCATTCTTCAACGTCTATTAAATAGACCTTTCACTCTACTCGACAAGAAGCTGCTCGGTACATCGCTGCTTTCACGTGCCAGGATACGGATTTCCCCTTCAAGATTAGCGTTAAAAGTCCCTGATCATTGAGGCTCTAGCTACTGAGCCCTAATTGATTTTGCCCTAAAACAACCGACCACACGTTTATCTTCCACTCTTAAACTATAAAACCATCCTTCGATTCAAGCAGATGCAGCTAAGGAGTTCTCCAGTTCCATTTTATTTTGAAAACGAGCTTCAGGTATGCCAAAAAAAACCAGCAAATGGCTATTAACATAGCTATGGATGGGTCGATTACTCCTCACAAGATGCGCACACAAACGCTCAAACAAAGTGGGTCTTGCTTTCGATAGTGGTGGCTGCAGGAAGAAGCCTCTTGGCAATTTCTCAACTTTTCTCGGCAAGCATGTGTACAAACTCGTGTGTCGTACTTGGTTTATTAATCCAATCTATTCGGTTACCTGAAGCTCCCGGGTTCATTTTCTATCCGTGGGTCAAGGTTGGGACAACACTATCCCAAAATTATCGTTACACTTTGGGAAGCTGACTCGATGGATTCAATCACGAGAGAGTAGTTGTACAGCATTTTGAGTGCGGCCATAGAAAAACCCGCTCACTTACTGACTCGGTGGAATAACTAACCAAGCCGCGATGTTTAAGCTCACAAATTCCGCTTTTATCCCGTTTTTGGGACAGTAATGCACCCACAATCTTTCTTGTTGCATTGTATCTAGAGAAAAGAACCTCATTGATACAACATATACCATTGAGGCCGAGACTCATGCGCATTAGTGTTTTTCTTGGGGTTGTATCATGTATAGAATAGATGGAAACCATGGGTTGAGAGCCTTTTGAAGAGCTATAAAACCCTTCCCAACATTATCTTTCTTTTCCAGAAGTAGTTGTCTGGTCTCTTTGTTGTATAAATTCCACAGGATGTTAGTGATGGAGCACTAGGTTACAGCTTGTCGAAGAAATGGCTAGCATCGCGTAATGGTAGCGAGGAGGCGTTGCTGCGCCGCAAGGTTCGATAACTTCTTGAATGCTGATGCCTAGTCATAGGAGCCCGAAAGTAATAATCTCCTTACCATGTTCGTCCTACATATTACAAGACCCCGAAACGTTAGAATTTTAGATCAATACCCGTTAAACAAAGGTCCGAACAATGCGCAAAAGTGTGTCCCTACCATTCATCCTTGAACATCTAAGCACTTCTTTCAATATTCCACTAACATCCTTTCTCCGTCTACGGTTTCGGATGAAAAGCGATGGGCCATATGACGTGTTTGTATGAGAGATTCCCAGAGCAGCATCCGTTGAAATCAGCAGCCGCTATTCTCAGCAATGTCGCTGAAGCAAATGACATTCGACTTCGATCTTGTGGAGCAGTGGAACCATCAACAGCAAGAGCTACACAATATTTCAAAAGCTATCAATGTATACTGGATGTAATGACACACAGTCCAAAAATGAGTCTCTTCTTACTCTAGAACGTGAAATTCTTATAAATTCAGATGTTGATCGAACGCCCACCCTCTTTGTGTTGCCCATTTCTTGTGTTTATCTGTTGGCTTTCTTTCGAAGGTCGGAGAAACCGAGAGGTTCTCGTGTTGGGACAAGCGTCAGAATTACATAATGTTCCTAGCCGTCAAGGCGAGAGAGAGAGATGGGGATCTATGTATAGTTCCTCTGGTGACCAAGGTATTTGATAACGTTGTCTCATGTTAACAGGAGGAACAATGGTATCGCTTCAATGTAATCTACATGTATGTCTCACTGCATTTTTTAACTTATATCACAGAAGATCCGGTGAAAGGGAGAGAGAAGCTCACATGGATGTCCTACAATAATTTTAATATGTAAGGTTACTGATTCCTGTTTTTTTAGCGTCTTCAATAGCTGACAGCGTCACAGCTTTGCTTCTAGAAGAACTTCTCTGAGGAAAGGCTCAACATGCGGATTAGAGTTCAGCCTTCTTTCTTCAGGTTGCGAATTCTCTCTGCCTGGGGATTTTGGTTTGACCCTCCTCCTGAAGGCACTGAGGCTATCAAAAGGATGTGAACAGGATTTCGCGGTTGTTATTCGCTTTGTCGATAGTTTGGCTTGATGAGCTCCGAATAATCAGCCTAGCTTTCAGCAACTCACTACGCCAAGTCCGAAATAATCTGTTTGTTGTACCAAGTTTCCAACTAAGCATGCTGTTTCGTCTGTTTCGTCTCGCGAACTCGGGGGAGGCATGGTACAGTACCGAGGCTGAAGTTATACCAGTAGCAGGTTTTGTACCGGTGCTCTGCAAAGGTTGACCATCAAGATAGTCGCCATTGCCAATAGCACTGTGGGAACTGAACAGCTGTGTGTATGTAAAGGACAGCTCGACTAACTCCTTTGTTAAGTTAAAGAATATCCGGGCACGCTCACGGTGCACGAATTGTACCGTACAAGTTTCCTTCTGCGCTTGGTAAGGAGCACGACACCAGGCAGTCCTACAGGTTTTAAAAGGAGAGTAGTGCCTTCCTTAGCCACTGCATACCGAAGCACCACATTCGACACGGGTATCCACTCCCTCTCAATTATGAACCAACTCAGCGTGTAAGATAAGCGCTTTTTTGGGTACCAGGAGGCCTGAAGCCCATACCTTGCACAGTCGCCAGTCTATGCACACGGCCGTCGTTCTGCCATTCTTCAATCAATCAATTAGCTTCGTCTATTACCTGCAGAAAAAGCCAAGCTCTCGAGGCGCGGCTGGGCAACGAGAGCGGAAATCCTCAAAGTTCATGAGATGTGCGCCATGCTTGAGTGACACGTTATAGCGATTTGTATGAGTGATTGGGTTCTTAGTCTTCTAGAGGTCGTCGCATCCTCGTTCCTATCCGTTGCAATCGTTTTGGACTGATTGGAAGCGACGATGACGGCAAACATAAATGGCTGAAAAATACAGGTACTGTGCTGCCAAGATCGCTTTTGCACCGCGGCGGTAGAAACTGACGATCACCATCATCGTCCCGAGGGCAGAACGATGTCAGAGTCTAAATTATTTCAAATCGCTTCCGTCGCCCACTTGCATTAAACCCAACAAGGGCTATTCCGACTTCATTCATCTTGTGGCAGCTGTTTCGAGTCATCGTTCCGGACTCATTGACCATTGTACCCATCCTGGTGTTGAGTTCACACTTATCCTTCGTATTCATCTCCCTCCACTCTCCTCTGTAACGAGAGGGGACTCACATTGCCGACAGTCTTCAATTTTTTGAATGCAGAAAATGGCGTCTCGAAGAGGACAGGTACATCATCCACCTGGGCGCGGGCTCGGTTTTGGTCACGGACACCGCACGAACGGACACATGATGCGCCCGGAAGTGGTAACCTCGTCTGGTGGGACCAGCGATGTCCGGTCAGGCAAGGCGCATCTATCCTACCTGCTCAATGATGAAGACGAGTGTGCAACTAACAAAACCGGAAGCAACGTGCACGAGGCACCAAACGACCTTGTATCCCCCATGAGCGCACCAGTGCTGAGCCTCCGCGATCACACATGGCGTAAACAACAGAACCAAGACTTAACGCTAACGGGGGTTGCTGAGCCCGTACCAAGTTCTGATGCTTCCACAGTGACTAGTATGATGGGCGTTTCGTCCTCAAATCTTCGCTTGGCTCGAAGCGCGCAGAGCGGTCATGGTGCAAGGGCTGCCACTCAAACAGAGAGTAAGACGACAAGCTCTTCGCACGCCTCGCACCGTAACGGGACGGAGGACGCAAGTACGCATGCAAAGGCTGAGAACGCAGCAAGCGGTGACAAGCGCGTTGGGGTGCGGAAAAAACGACAACGGAAGTACATCTGTGACAAGTGCAATTTTGGATTCTACACTAACTCAGACTTGCAAAAGGTATGTTTTTTCTTTACAATGTCGATCCATGGGAGGGAGAGGGAAGGAGCAGGAATGAAAATGAAACGAGGAGACTGACAACTTGCGACGTACATTTGTTGGCGGCAAACAGCACATCAGCTCGGTACATCTGCAGCTGCGACCATTCGACTGCAGTATGTGCGACAAGAAGTTCGGGGAGAGGTCTAATGCGACAAAGCAGTAAGTTAAGCGGTGATAGTGTTTTCCGGATGATATTCTTGTGTGAGCGTTTTACAGCGCAGAACTCTGACCAACGCGAGTCTCCTTCCTTCACACTCAATTCGGTTGAACGCATCCATTTCCTATATCTCTTTCGTCTATTCCTCAACTTCCCTCAAATTTGCAGCTTCAAAAGCGTCCACGAGAGACAGCGCAACGCAGGTATGTTCCTTGAGTATTTGCGAGCTGTATTGCCCCTTCCATTTTTTCTATTTCTTGCTCCCCGGGAACATTTCGACTAACTTGAAACAACTTTGCAAATTTCTATCGAGCAGCTTGCGACAAGTGCAACAAAGTTTTCGCATTTCGGGACGGTCTGGTCCGGCATGTGCGCCTCGTGCACGAGAATGTGCGCAACTTCCATTGCCAACATCCCGGCTGTGGCCAGGCTTTCAAACAAAGTGCACATCTTAAGAAGCATGAACAGGTGCATACGAAAGCGCGGTCTGGCGGCCGGGCCGCGGGGGCCGCGGCTGGCGGCGAAGGGGGCGGCAATGTTGCGGCGTGGACTGGAGGAGGTGGCAATGCCGCTTCCGGTGGAGCTAGTGGTGGGAGCGGGGTTCTTCATTTCAGAGGAGCTGGTGGCAGCGGTGGCAGCGGTGGCACATCCTCTGCCCGACGCCCTACAACAAGTGCCGGTGTGTCCTCGGGCGTTGCGCGTTCTATTTTTCCGGATGGAATGTATCGCGTCAACTAGCCACCTAGAGAGAGAGAGAGAGAGAGAGAGAGAGACTTGGCTGTGTGGAGATTATTGACAGAGCGAGCCTCATAGCGGCATAGACTTTGCGGGAGATAGATACTGGTGCGTGATACTGGCATGCGCATGTCCTATGCGTGCTTTTGTAGGTGGTGGTGTCGTTGCTTCATTCTTTGATCCTTTATCGGTGGCTTTGTGTGGTGCCGGTAGCGTACGTATGAAAATGGCTGAGTTGTCAGCCACATGACCTTAGAAAGGTGACGATTGGATGTCTATGAGGAAGGCGTATGTTTCATTAGTGTCTTTTAAGAAAAAAGGAAAAAAGGTGACACAGCCGTATCGGCGTTTGGTGAGGAAGAGGGTGCGGTGTCTCTCCCTTGTTCGTACTTTTTTTTTCTCTGGTTAAAAAGTTGATATCACGGAAGCGACATCTGCTTGGTTAACTTTTTTCCCGGAGAACTGTTGAGGGGCTTTGGTACATCCTTTTCTGCTTGCGAGTCACCAACAAGTATTCCACAAGAACAAGAACAACAAAAAGTTACAGTGGTCTTTCTTTGCTGACAACATCCGGCTGTTTCTGAGTGCTATATGCGTACGGTGCTCTGTTGATATAGAACAAGGACCGAGATCAACGTATCGAGAGATAAAGAAACTTAAAAATAAATAACGTTACGGTACGCGCGTATCAAAGGAGACCGATGATTTGGTTGTAGTGGTATCCTTGTTGCACGTGATGTTCGTGGGTTTAACTGTGCAGTGTGTCGGGTGAGGACAGCTCCCGAGCTGCTCCCGTGCAACAGGCGGCAGGCGTGGGTTCAGTCCTCTGTCAACGCAACATCACGTTGCTAAGTAGCGGTTATTGTGATGGCACGATTGTGGGGCATGCAGACTGAATTCACCGACCCGCAGACTGCAGCTCAAGGGAACTACAAAGTCAAAGTCCACTTCTCTTGATAAAACCGGGGATGAGAAAAGAAGAAATAGATAAAACAGGTAGGGGTAGTGAAGGTTGTGACGACAAAGAACTGCAGCAAGGAAAAAGCCAAACACAGAACGAAATGAGAAGTGAAATCGCTTTCGAGCTAAATTGGTGCTCATACTTCCTGCTAAATGGGTGTGCTGGCTGCGAAGAGGGGAGGCCTGTTTGTGTGGCATGCAAGTGATACCGCATCGTGATAGCGGCCCGACGGCGGCATGTGTCTGTCCGTCATCACTCGACTGGGGGAAAGGCGGCCGGCCTTAAATTGGTAGCTGGAGTTTCTGGTTGCAAGAGCAATGTATGGTCTTGCGAAGGTAGTGGCGCGATGTAATGCTGTCTCGCGGTGTAGCACTTGAATGCAGTTGTACATCGAAGCCGCCGCGTCGTAAACGTAGAAGAAAACGCGACAGGCATGGGATAGTGTACCGGTTATCACACAGGGGTTCCCAGCATGTTCTCTGCTATGCAGCTTAATGAAATCATCGCCCCCGTTCTGCGCGTTGGCAAGGCAGGGACTTCTTGGTAACCGGCAGTACGTGGTTGTGGAATGACCTATACATAGCCTCAGAAACATTGTGCTTGACAAGTAGACGAGAGGTAGTGTGCCGCCGATCGCAAGGCGCGTGTGTTATGTTTGGTGAAAAGAGAATGCGAAGAGGCGAGAGGCACAGAGAACGGTTAAAGAGGGTCGAAAAGAAGTCGGACGGCATTTGACGCAGTGCATGGAAGCCGGTGAATGTTGTTGTATTATTGTCGGAGGGGAAGGATTTTGGTATGGACGCACATCACGGGCGAGCGAAGGTAACCAGATGGAGCGAACGGGTGATGAGATGGGTTGCGAGATTATGGAGGCCTCTGTACAGCAAGCAGGTGGTGCAATATTTTGCAATGGCTTTCCCAGTAGTCATGGCGAACATCCTTACCTGACTAATTGGGATGAGGATGATGTGGTTTGTCGTCGAGTGATGATGTCGTTGGGGAGGGCGTGAGAGTGAGTTGGTTGAGTTTGCTAGGGCGGACGAGATACAACTTGGGTTATGATAAGCGAGAAACGAGATATTGAAAAACAAAACTACGGTAGGTCTAAAACGGCTTAGAAAGACAACCACAATCGTGTACACCCTGTGCTGACGATGTCGAGGGAAGAGTAAACAGCAGGACGGGACGACAACGGAGAGCGGGCGAGCGACACGGCAAACGCGGGGATGCGAAGGCGCCAACAGCACCGTCGGGTCGCCGTCGAAACTACGACTGGCACGTCGTCGCGAGCCCCGGCGTCGAGGGCAGTGGCCGTGCGCCAAGGGTACTGGTCGTATGGGAGAGGAACGGACGGCAGCTCTCACGCATCGGTGGCCCTTTTCTCCTTTGTCTTCTTTCCCTGGCGATGTGTCGCCTACTAGCTAGCGTCATAACCCTTTACTGGAGAGTGGAGAG
>JAVCKV010560696.1:0-10993 GCA_032274145.1 Herpochondria borealis | reverse complement strand
CTCAAGATTTTGCACAAGGGCAAGGTACTCAACGAAACTACGGAAAGGAACATGTCACAGAAATTACTTGAGCTGTCTTCGTCAAAGGTTCCGTCATCAACCTACCTGGGCGCTTATCACCTGCGACTACTTGTTCTCGGCGCCATGGAGTCTGAGCGCATCATCGCATACGCTTTTCAAGGAATAGTGTATGTATTCACGTGGAGTGAGAGCCAAAAAACAGCTCTTGGACTTGGACAATTATTGATGGAACGCAAAGATGGAAAGAAGCTCTTTTGCGGGGCGACCAGCACGACTAGCTAGTGGTGACACCATAAAATATCTCCTCGGAGACGACGTGGTGAATTGCTTTATGATCGCCGATCCTCAAGATAATGATCCGAATGTTGTCGAGGAGCTTGCAAGTCTCGGAAATTTATTGGCATCGCACGGACACTTTTTCATCCGACAAATGAATCGCAAATTTCCAGTGCTTACTTCCAAGAATACGCTCGTTCTACTACCGGGATGGTCTGCAAACGACGAACTCGGTAGTATGTGCCCAACTCCTTAGAGATGCCCGAAGGATGAGCACAGTAATAAGTAGCCAACAACACCATGGTGCCTTTGGACGGCCCGCCGCCGTCAATGAGTCTCAACATACGGGCGAGTTCTCTCAATGCGGCTACAAATATTTTCCAGAGCGACGTTCTCAATGAATAGAAAAATGAGCTGATATTGCATAATTTCTGCCGCCGTGCACGTACGCGGATGATTATATAATTCGTGCGTCCGTGTGTGGGTATAGGTAGACTGTGATGTGTACAGTTAGTCGGTACTAATCTTTTTAGAATTCGTGGCAGACAAACACCAAGGCCAAGAGAAGATGAAAACAAATACAGATGCACGTACTACGTGTGAACTGTTGTGAGATTACTACAACTAACCCTTTTTCGTCAACATGTATTTTTTTACTTTTTATGGTCTCTGTATGTCATCCATCTCTTTCATTGTCATCCATCATCTCCTAAACTCTTTACTTTTTCTTTCCCTTACCCTTCTCTCCCTTGGTCAATTCCATGGGTCCTCGTACAAAGGGCATGAATTCCATGCCACCCATGTACTTCTGCAAAACCTCGGGTACCTTGACGCCATCTTCCGTTTGATAATTTTCCAAAATGGTACAAATGCCACGTCCCGTCGCACACAGCGTCGAATTGAGCATGTGCACATACGAGGCACGTTCCATGCCTTGCTTCTTGACGCCACATCTCGTCCCGACTCCACGTGCTTGATAATCGGTACAATTCGAACACGACACGAGTTCACGGTAGGTTTGCTGTCCGGGGAACCAGCCCTCCAAGTCATACTTCTTGACAGCAGCGTCATTCAATTCACCCGAAACGATGCAGACCACACGATAGGGGATTCCGAGCGATTCGTAAAAGTCCTTGGCCGAATCGAGCATGCGCTTTTGTTCCTTTTGCGAAATTTCAAAGTCGTCGGCCGTCAAACAAAATTGTTCAATCTTTTCAAATTGATGCACTCGGAAAATACCGCGAATGTCCTTGCCCGACGATCCCGCTTCTTTGCGAAAGCACGTGGAAATACCAGCGTATCGAAGAGGCAGTTCCGATTCGGCCAACCAGTCGCCCTTGTGATAGGCACACAGAGGTTGTTCCGACGTTGCAATGAGATACTTTTCCGTCTGTCCATCTGGATCATCCGTCTTGCCACTGACCTTGTACAATTGTTCATCAAAGTCTTCGAGTTGCGCAATGCCCGCCATGACATTCTTGTTCATCATAAATGGGGGTTGCACCACATTGTAGTCGCGTTCGCGCAAAAAGGCAATGCCATAATTGATAATGGCTTGATTGAGCAAGACACCAGCGTTGAGCCGTTGAACCTCTTCCTGAAGATGCTCCATGTCGCACTTCTTTCTCTTACACTTTTTCTGGCATACTCCTTGTTACTTTTCCGACGTATTGCCTTTTGTGCATCCGTCGGTCGTCGCTTCGTTTTAGTAGTAGCAGTATTGGGGGAAACACGAGCAGTAGTACTAGTTGAAAAGTCTCCAAAATAGAATTCACTAAACAAGTCGTCTAGCTCATCATGTTCCTCCGTGTCAGTCATAGTGGAAATTTGATAGAAGAGTCAGGAGTAAAAAGGGTGTGAGACAAAACACAACAGCAAGATATATCGCGTTGGACGATCGAACGACGACTGAACGAGAGCATCGATCGCGCTACTTACAGATGATGTGATGAGCATAGGAACGACTTCTTCGGGGGTAGCGTCGTTGTTTGTCATGTTGTCTGAAGTAAAGCAACAAAGGTGAGAGCAATGTATATTTGCTGTTTGCAAAGAATTGTGAACGTCGATCCCAGATCCTGTGACCCGTTGCGAAGAAGAGTGTGAGACAGTATGCACGATGACCGGCAACGTTCTGACCATGAATGGGTTCAAAGCCTCCAATGCGCCACAGCAAGTCATCTCGTGAGTCTTGGGTTGAAAAGGAGGCAACGTGTATTCCAAGGTGCACAAAGAACAAGGCAACGAGACAGCATCAGTTGGTTCGGGATAGAGCGAGACGACCAACTTGTCCTTTCTTCGTCGTTTGAGATTGGCACTTCTGGATCCACCATGTTTCCAATCTTGCTCAAGACGGCATCTCGTTTCTGTTCGGCGGCTGGCAACTGGGCTTCCAATTCCTTCACCTTGACTTGCAAATCCTTCATTTCCTTAATGATATCATCACACGGTTCCTTGGCCTTTTTCTTGGGTCCAATCACCTTTTGCAAGGCATTCACTTGACGACGCATGTCATCGCCCTGACCCGCAAGAGCACGAAAGTCTTCATCCAACTGTAGCACTTCATCGACGAGAGTAGGGTCTTTGAATCGTTGCGTCATGTACAATCGATACTTGTCGGGCTTTCCGCCCTTGTACGAGCGTAATTCATTGATATCAATCGGCATACTTGTTGGGGTTGAGTGTGTGTGTGTGTTGTTTGCGGTTGCTGTTGTTTCAATCAAGAAGAGGCTTGATAGTCACTAACTCGAGTTTTATGGTCATCCCCATTTTGATGGAGATCTTCGCGGTTGGCGGTCTGTCAGTCACGAGGAACAATGAGCACGTCTGAGCCGCACAATGTATGGATGGAAGGACGGACGGTAAAGAAGTTTTATCACTGACTTGAAGAGCTCGTAGCTTCCGACACCTGGAACCGTTGAACACGACTGTCGTACGAAGATGTACGTACAGAACTTCAACTTGAGCGCATTTCTTTCGTTGACAGCATTGCATTGTCTCTTCTCTCGTCGATCGTTTGCAGAAGAGTTACTCTATCCCTCTTATCCATCTAACCAAGAAACAAAACAAAACCAAACAATCATGTCTGACAATGCCGACGATGGCATTCCCTTTTATCTAATGCCAGTTGCAGCAGTCGTTGGAAGTTACGCTCTCTTTGGTGGTCTCCGCATTCTCCAGCTCATCTATGCTCACTTGACGAAGAAAGAAGGAGACGTCAGTAAGACAACGTTGGCTTCGTTTGCAGGCCTCGTCGTGACTGTCATTGGCAGCATGTTTGGATATGCGTACATTGTCGCACAGGTCAATACAGCCATGTTGCAAAATGAATATGCCCTCTTTGACCCCTACGATATTTTGGGACTTGCTGATTTGGAACACAATTCCACGAATATCAAACAAGCCTATCGCAACCTTTCCAAACAGCATCATCCCGACAAGGGTGGTTCGGATGAAATGTTTCAAAAGATTCATACCGCCTATCGTGCGCTCACCACGGACAAGGACAATTACGATGCTCATGGACATCCAGATGGACCGCTCTCGACACAGACGCTCGCCTTTGCCTTGCCGCAGTGGTTGTTGCATCCAGAGGGAAATGTCGCCATTGTCTTGATTGTACTCTACTTGGCACTCTTTGGATTCATTATCTATGTGGCAATCTCCTGGACCAAACAGGGGGACTCGGCTGCTGCACAGGCAGCCCGCAAGGCTGACGACATGTCGGTGGCGGGTCAAGATACGCAGTATTTGGCCGATGTCTTGGGACCCGACTCGACGCACATGGATGTCTTGCTTGCGATTGCCACGACACCTGAAAATGTGGCCCTGACGGAAAATACACTCGAAAAGATTCAAGAATTAAAGGACAAGCGCCTCAAGAAGGAAAAAGAAAAGGCACCCAAAAAGGCTGCCTCCAACAAGGACTTGTTTGATTTGGACAGTGTTGATTGGGAAGAAGACGATGAAGATGATGAAGACGCCAAAAAGGCCAAGGAAGAAGAAGCCGCCAAGAAGAAGGCATTGCAACAATTGGCCGAAGCGACGGGTGCCATGGACGTTTTGATGGAGGGCATGGACGATGGTGTCTTGGGACAAGCGTGGGTCGAAAAAACACTTCAAGCGGGAGGACACTGGCCTCCCAAGGATTTGCGCTTTTTGGCCCAGAAAAAGTATACGTACAAGAATGCCAAGAATCTTACGGCCTTGGAGCATCCGGCGGTGCGACGAAACTTGTGTTTCACCATGGGGCGCATCAATTCCATGGCACTCAACACGCATACAGATTTGTGTAAGTATTGTATTGTATATCGTATCGTTCGTTCGCTTGTGTGTATCGAACCACAATTTCGCATATTGCAAACGGCCGACCTTCTCAAGTGGAAGCAGAGGCAGGATGGTTGTTCTTGACTGACTGACTTGACGACGACGACGCTCGTGTACTCATTCTATTCTTTCTCCTTCTCCCCAATATTTTATAGTGGAAGCCAGTTCCAAGAAATTGATTGATCAAACATACTTCAAGAGCAGTATGGACTATCGTCAACGTGCGGGTCTCATGTTGGAGGCAGCCCTCCGCATTGCCGTCACAATGAAATCCTACCGCCTCGCCAAGACCATTATTGAAACCGTCTCCATGTTCAAGATTGGTGTGGAAGAACCCACATCCCCTAAGACACTTGCATGGTTCAAGAATGTCATGACGAAACAATACTCTGCCGCCGGTTTGCCGGGTCTCAACATTACTGACTTGAAAGTGGAAACACCTGACGAAGACGAAATTGCCACGGGCGATTTGTGTGCCATTACGCTCACCATGGAACGAGTCCATGCCGAAGCCTTTACAAAGGTCAAGGTGGCACAATGTCAAAAACAAGGTATTCCACCTCAAATTGCCCTTTCCACCTATCGAGAGGGATGGTGGGTCCTTGTGCGTGCCCAAAAACAAGGAGGCACTGCCGCCCCCAACGAGTCGCCGCCCGACAATCCACTCACCAATCTCCTCAAGGGGACGGATACAAGTAAATTTGACAAGGAACAGGGTGAGAAACGTCTCTTGGTGGCATGGCCCATGATTGTGCAGAATATGGCACAAAAGAGTGGAAAGGTCAAGATTCAGTTCAAGGCACCGTCGACACCGGGAAAGTACAAGATTTGTTTGGCTGTGCAGAGTCAAGAATTTTTGGGTACGGATCAAGCATTTGAATTGCCCGTGACCATTGTGGATGCCGAGACTGTCAAGAATCGAGAAGAAAAAGGGGAAGACGATGAGGACGATGAGGCGAAGAAGGAAAAATAGATTGCTTATTATTTGTTTGTTCTTTTGCGTGCTTGATAGATTGTTAACAGTATTCTCTACTCTCTCTCTCTCTAGAGAGAAAGAGAGAGCTATCGTCCAACACTACTTGCGTAGCAGCAGCCAACGAGACCTATGGAGGGGGAGCACACAGCGACATTCGTACAGTAAATCACGGCTGTAGTACTCCTTTTGTCGTGCGACACAAAAAGTAGCTTCATCTATTGCTACTACTCACAAACCCGCTTTCTGACGACTAAAATCAAATGTCGCGTCAACAACAAACACCCTACAGTCAGTACAGAACCGATGGATACACGTATTTATTACAGTAGACGTAAGCAAGTTTAGAGAAGAAAGGACGGCACCCGCCATGACCTCGCGCAGTGCATCTCAGAGCGGCGGCAGGCGTTTGAACGACGAAGCTACACGCTCTCTAGAGAATATGGCTCTCTAGAGATAGGAGTTCTTCAGTGCCAGTCGAGTCAGTCTACTCTTGCTATGAGACGTATTCCCTGTCGATCTTATTGTCAGCGTGGCATTCTCTTTCTATAGCGCTAGGAGCTTGACAGGATGATAGCAT
Source organism: Herpochondria borealis (assembly GCA_032274145.1). Lineage (NCBI taxonomy): Eukaryota > Rhodophyta > Florideophyceae > Ceramiales > Ceramiaceae > Herpochondria > Herpochondria borealis. Next base: position 4,820 of record JAVCKV010560696.1, on the reverse strand, counting down.
GATGAAGGCAAAACTGAAGGCAAAACTGATTTGTTGTATCAGGTAGAAATCGGATATCTTGTGGTGAAAAAATGGGATCCATCCTGACCCCGAGTGAGTTGACTAGGGTGGGTTTGCTGCGCAGGAGGAGCGCGAACATTGTGCATTCATTCTTGTCAACGAGCAGTGCGGAGTCACTATCAACCAAAGGTGGTCCTGTAGTGAAAGAGTAGTGTTGCTACAATGATTGTCGAAAGCTGTAGCTGCTAGTTTAGACCCGCAGCTCTCAACACGGTGCATGAGCTGAACTGTACGTAGCAACGACCCGTAAGTAAGAGCAACATGATCATGAATACAGCATTGTTGCCATCAGGAAACTATTATCCACTCTAGAGTATAGCATGCACGCAGTGCGTCTATTCTTCTCGGTTGATGAATCCATAGGCTTCCTGGTCCGCTACTATTTCCCATCCGTCTTCTGAAGCTTCCTCGTCGTCTTTGTCTTTTCCTGCTGCCAGTGTCATTGTCTTCATCATCTTTTCCACCAAGGCATCATTGTCGTCAGCGACAGCTTCTCCTCCCTGCACCATCGCCTTCATCCTCGCCGCCAAGGATACATCTACCGAAGTAACCTGTTCATCATCTCCTAGTAGCGTCATCTTCTTTACCATCTTTGCCAACGCATCGTCGTCGTATTCCTCGTCGGAATCGGCAGCGTCTTCGTCCCACTCTTGACCCATCCAGGATCCATTGTCACGGCAGTATCGCAAGAGCGGCAACCAATTCTTCTTATCCGTTTGCAACACTCTTGGATTGCCAATGACAAATAGCAAGGCCTTGGCACGAGTAACGGCGACGTTGAAGCGCTTTTCGTTGGCCACAAAGCCAAGGTTGTACTTGATATCATGCGCCAGTAAATCGTTCTCGGAACGAACGGTCGAAATGATAATACAACGACGCTCCTGACCTTGAAAAGTCTCCACGGAACCAACCTTGATCTCTCCCATATCCTTGGCCTTCAAAAGAAGCCGAATTTTTTGAACCTGACGTGCATAGGGCGTGATGATACCAATCTCGTCTTGGCGAATCGGCGGTCGAGAAAGCTTGACCAGCAAACTCGCAGTCTCGACAGCTAAAATGGCTTCTTGAGGATTGAACCATGATGGGGAATTTCCTTCGCGTTGATTCTCACCATCTACAGCGTGGAACACAATCGGAAATCCAGCCTCGAGGTTTGGAAGATGCTCCCACTTGCTCATGCTGTGTGTCGTGAGTCGATCGCCGCTAGGAATAAGCTTGTTGTGGTAGAACATTTCGTTGGGGAGTTTGAGAATGGCCGGATGCGAGCGATAGTTGCGAACCAGGAGGGTCACAAGCTCGGGCGGGTACGCGTCGTCGTTGCCATCCAGACTATAGGCGGGGCTTGTAGTGACAAGTCGTTCCATGTACGACATGCCCAAACCAAACTTTTTACACAAGTCTGATGTGATAATAGGGCCGAGCTGGTTTGGATCACCCGCCAAGACCAGTTGGCCCACGTTTTTGCCACTGAACTCCATGAGGGTGGCTGTCGCCCCAATCACTTCGGGTTCCGTTGCGTGGCCAGCTTCATCGATACAAATGCAATCAAACCAGCCCTTTTGCAATCCTCCACCGGAACACCAAAACCTAGCCGCCAGGTTCACTGTGCTCACCACAATCTGCACTGACTTCATCTCAGCCAATAGCTCCGAGCCCTCCAAATGTTCTCGGACGTATGGTTGCACAAGGGGAGGACACTGATTGATGGAACGGCTGTATGCCAAGACGCGCATCATTTCCGAGGGAGGGAAATACAGAGATAACTTTTCCACCAGAATGTCGGTGGCATCGTTACTTGGTGCTACGAGTAGAATCTTGAGCTTTTTCTGGCCTACAGCACTGTATGTGTGTAGACGAGCCAACTGATAGACGGTCTCTGTGATGGTGGTTGTTTTACTAGAGACAATGTGGGTTGAGCGTCGCATCTCAAAAGAAGTAACCATACACAACAAGAGCAATGCAAACTTACCCAGTTCCAGGAGGACCAAAAATAACGTATGGCATAGGGCGCAAGGTACCTTGGGCGATTTGCTTGACTGCATTCCGTTGTTCATCGTTGAGCGATTGTGAGGCCCATGCAAACTGATTCGGCAACACACGCTGGGTTCTTTGGTGCTGGTAGTTCTTAATGTGTGCCACATGACGAGGTTGAGGCACCAGCATGGACGGTCCCATTGTTGTGGGAGCGGCCAAGCACCCAGTATGCGACGTTCGAAACGCCGTGCGGCTAAACGTAAAGCGTATCAAATCCACCCGATCGACATTCACATTGAAACTTTGGTGAAAAGAAGTATGGAACTCCATCAAAACATCGAGTAATTCGACCGCACATACCCGGCCTTGGTATTGCTTACCCTTCCAGTTGCAGAGAACCAGGTCTCCGCGCAACACAGAGGGTCTTCCTTCCGCCAACCCTGAAACGTACAGCTTAAATAAACGCCCAGTGCGTTGCAAGGTTGCATTCTCCATATCAAAGAGTTTAATGTCTTCATACGCCTGCAGCTCACTCAACCAAATAAGGTTCTGCCAGAACGGAGAGTACAAGTTTGCCAAGTCTTCGTCGGGAGTATCAGAGTCCGGAGGAACTAGCGACGCTTCGATCTCGCGACTTTCTACCATTTGTCGCACACCCACGGGCACCCTGAACGGCTTGAGATCCTTGTAGCCGGAGGCTGTGGATGCCTGCTTTGGTGGGTGTAGTACCTTGTCTTTATCCACAGGCTTTTCTAATGTACGCTTTTTCTTGACGTAAGGACTTGTGGGTTGTAGCAAATCGTGTAGATCCGAATCGCCGGCTCTCAACCAAACATATCTTAGAATCTCAAATTGTTCGCCTGTTTGCTCATTTACGAATTCCAGTAGCACGTTGGTTCGATAAACTCCCATGGCTTTGGCTTTGAAGGAAAATTCTAGCTCGCCAGGAATCTTACAGGGCAGCCGGGTCGTCACTTGAAAATCCTTCTTGTGAGTACCACCAAGATGGAGCTTTGTGAGTCTGATGGGTGATGGAAGACTGTCCGTGGTATTCATCGGAAACCACACCCGAACAAGCTGGTTGACCGGCAACGCAGGGATATTATTTGGGTCTGTTGTTGGGTCTGTTTCTACTTGAATTCCACCCTTGTCGGATACCAAGATCTCTCTTTGTTGCCGCAAGACATCACGAGCTGTTTTCCGCTCCTCGAGAGGCGCAAAGGTCTTGTCGGACCGTGCAAACGAGCAGACGACAACACCATCATCGTAACGCTTGGTTTTGCACAACTTTTGGCTTCTGAGGGCAGACATGACCAAGCTTTCTAGTCGTCGCCGTTGTTTTTTCTCGCCCTTGGAGATCCCAGTAGTATCCAATTCTGGATGCCGAGCCTCAAATACTCCAAACAGCTGATGCACTTTGTCGCGATCAGCCGATGTTAAGTCGATGGAAGCAGCGTCTTGAACTCCAGTGAAATCTCCTTGGTGCAACCAATCAAAGAATTTAGAGGCCACAGTCTTTGAATTTTTCCAATGCAAAATGCTACTATCCTCCTCCTCGTTATTATCGACGGTGGCATTGATACGTTCTGTAGCCGCAACTGTACGCATGGGGAGGAACGACGCTGGATCGACCTGGGCAGTCACAGGTTGATCATTCAGCTTGGATGTGCGCAACAAGCGTGCAAAATTCCTCACCTGCTGGGGATCGTTCACAGAAGGTTGCAATATAATTCTGCCACTGACCTTCCTTCCTTTTCCTTTGGAGAGAAGGTACGTTTTGATGACATTGGCGGGAAGAACCGCCTGGATATGATGCTGGAAACCTTCCACGGTTGTCTTGGATTTCTTGATAGAAACAACAATGGCACAAGCATAATCTTGGGCCGCCATCTTTCGATCTCTCTCTCTCTCTCTCCCTCTCTCTCTCTCGTTTGTAGTATGTTGCTAGCAAGTTTTCAAACCTTGAGGCAACCACAAGAACTATGAACTATGAACTATGCATACGACAACAATTGTGGGTGGAGTTTTCATGCATCTTCTTCTTTTGCGTTCGGTGATAAAAAAGTGCGCGCGCCTGCCTGCTGGCTACTGCTACTTGATACTGTGCACTGTTCTGTACCTGACCACAAATCTAGCTAGCTACAAAGTTAATAGGCGAAGTAGAGTTAGTCTCTTGCCATGAGTTATCTTTCTCGCTATGACTTCATCATTAGGATTCTTCAGTGTGCATCCAAGATCCATTTGTGTCCTCAATGGCACTGGTTGGTTGATATCTGGAGAGCACGGATAAAGTGATATCTGGAGAGCACTGGATAAAGTGGAATCGCAGGGCCACACTCCCAAGCGCCAAATAATATGGCTAGAGCATAATACCCGTCAGATTGAGCACTGAGCTTTCAATTTTTGATTCAGTTGGCTGCATTACCTTCTGCTGTAATTTCTCGTTCGATAGATGAATTCAACTAACTTGGAACCCATATCCATTTGCGACCACTAGAAGGTACAGTAGGACGTCATTCATATAAGACGGTTCTGCATGTGCTGATCTTGGTTCGGTTTACCAGACAGACATCAGACTGGCTAGTCGGCAAGGATGGTAAAGAAGAAGACTGTACCGAGAGACGATAAAAAGCGACTCCGGTAGATACATCCTTGGCAGCGTGGCTGAAGGCGATGGTGCAGGGAGGAGAAGCTCTCACAGGCAACCAAGATTCTTCAGAAGATTCCTCAACACAAAAGATGACGAAGACCATAATGACAGATGGACGGCGAGGAGTGCAGAAGAC
>JAVCKV010560685.1:0-10994 GCA_032274145.1 Herpochondria borealis | reverse complement strand
CAGTAATCTTCTCATAGCAATTGGGTATTGGTTATCCCAAAGCTACTAATCAATCTAAGGAATTGCAATCTTATTGTTATGATTATACAATTAGCCACGCTTCCTTTTTATATTTGACGAACACGAAAATATTATGAGTTTAATAAAATCTATTTCAGGTATCAGAGGAACGATTGGAGGCAAACCAGACACAGGCTTAACTCCTGTAGACATTGTAAAATACAGTGCGGCATTTGCAACCATAACCAAAGACAAAGGTCTGCCTCATTACATTTATCTATACAGACACATCTATAGATCTTTTTATACTATAATTATTAAAAAATTTTAATAATAGTAATTTTTCCATATCATAACCTTCACCATTAAAAACTCGTAATTGAAAAGATTGAATATTCATTTATAAAATTAACTTACTATATACCCGGTTGGATTCGAACCAACATCATAACCATTATGAGCGGCATATCTTACCATTAAACGACAGGTTTTAAAAAGTTCTGTACGGCTGGTTTCGAACCAACAACCTCCCGGGCCCAAACCAGACGTGCAACCAATTACACCTCGTACTTTATTCTTTATTTTCTAGGTGCTTTACGTAAGCGTACACCATTCCGCATCACATTTATTTTTATAAAAAGGTTTACAAATTTAAAAGTTTTTACTAAACGAAACCCTCTAACCATATATTTCATAAGTGTCCTTGATTTTCGATGATTTATAAAAGGTATAAAAAAAACTTCTTTAGCGTTTAATTTATATAACCTTATAGAAATTAACTCTCCTAACTGCTTAGATATAAAAATTGTTGTTTTTTCTTTTCGCGTACGTAACCCTTTAAAAAAACCTGATGAATATGAATGTAAAACCTCTCCCTCTTTAGATGTTATTGTAGCAAAAATATTAGACCCAGTATATTTAAAAAAAACTTTACTATATTTTAATGGGTCAGAAAATTTTTGCTGGAATTTTAATTTCGTTTTTAAAGTATTTAAAATATCTTCACCTAATTTATCAAAAATTTGTAGGTTTTTAGATAATTTTTTTTTTACAAAATTCTTTTTAAATGCTCTTTTTCTATAATAAAATTTACTTAAAGATAAATTAGCCTTCGATTCGTAAACTGTTAATTTTTCTCCTTTTTTTATATTTAAGAATTTAAATTTTTTATAAATTAAATATAACTTAAAAATTTTTAAAGTTTTATATTTATATAAATTAAAACTATTTAAAGCACTTTTAAATAGTTTTAAAAAAACAAAACGTTTAATTAATAATAAATTTTTAAATAATTTATAATAATTTAAAAGGCTGTTTTTTAAAGAAACTTTTATTATTTTAGTATTTTTAATATTTTTTACTAAATTTTTAGAGATTAAGTAAGATAAAAATAATCTTGATTTTCTATCTGAATGTATAATAAAGGTATAAAGATTATTTGTTTTTATTTGGGAAGCTCTTGTAAATAAGTTGGTATTTTTAAAAATAATAGATGCTTGAGTTGTGGAACATGTTTTTAATTTTAAATATTTTAAATTATACTTTTTTAAACTCTTAATTACTTTAAATAACATTTAAAACTTTATTTTTAACCTTTTTGCTGTTTTACCATTACTATGTGTCCTTTGACCATGTGCCGGTAATCCTAATAATAATCTATTACGTCTATAGCATTTTAATGAAAAAAATTTATCTTGCTCTAAAGATATTATTTTTTTTAAATCGGAACCAAAAGCTGAAATATCTGGTAAATAAAACGCTATTAAGTTACGCTCCGTTACTTTTAAATCTTTGACTTTATAAACTTTCCTCACATTAATTCCAAAAACTTTATTTAAATGTCTTAATTTAATATAACTAAAACCAAATATTGATTTTAAAGCTGTTTTAAATTCTTTTTCTAATGAAATGGGTGTATCTAAAATAATTAAATTAGACATTATTATTTCTTTTTAAAATTATTTAAAAAATTACTTTCTACTAAACCATTCTCTATTAAACTAATGTTACTTTTATAAACTAAAGTGTGTTTATTTTTTATTTTTCTATTTTTTATTAAAATCGATTGTAGTTTTAGTTTTAATATATTAACCATAATAACCTGACCTGAACCTAAGCGTGATTTACCTTCTATAATTTTAAACTTTTCATTTTCTATAAAAAACCCTCTCACTTTATACAAACCCATTGGATAAAAACTTTTAATTTTTAAAGCTAAATTTCTTAATAAAATATAATTTAAAGAATATAAACGAATAGTTCTTCTACGCCCATAAATTTTTGCCCAACAATTTTTTGGCAAATGCAAAAAAATTTTATGACTATAACCTAATTTTAAATAAATACATAAACTATTTTTTCTAGTTTTTAACTGAAGCCTTAAACCTTTACCTTTAATATATATTGTTGTTTTATAACCATGACAAACACCATCCAAACTCATCCACAACAGCCTAAAAAAACATCTTATATATTTTCTATGTATTAAGATATAACCTTCTGATAATAAATGTATTTGGTTTAACTTATAAACCAACTTTGTTTCTGCTAAGAAACGTTTATATAACAAAATTGTGAATCGAAAGATATTTTTACAGGATTATACAACCTACGCTTGTACGATAAATTATATAAACCCATATTTTTATTTTACTAAAAGTAAAAGGCAACCCCCCTTTTTGTGTAAGAAACATTGCTCTAAAGTTAATAAGCCTGAGTTTGTAGAAACAATACCAAAAGTTTTTAATCCATAAAAACGTATTAATTTTTTATACGTTAAATAACTATGCTTGTTTTTTGGACAAAAATAAGCAATATCAAAAATACTAGATTTATAATTTGATATTTTTAAATATACATAAATATGTGTTGCTGCTGTTACTTTAAAACCTCTTATATATCCTTCATAATATAATATTTTTAAGATATTAAAATTTAAATTTGAATATGGTATTTTTGCAATCAATTTCCTACGTGCTAAATTTAATTTTACTAAACTTACTAATTGAGCTAAAGAATTATTCATAAAATTTTACCATGATGCTGGTGCCCAACCAGGTATTTGTCCATTTAAGACCATTTGGTTAAATTGGTGTCTTGATAATTTTACATCCCTATAAACCGATCTTGAGTGTCCAGTTAACATACAATAATTTTTTAACCTAACTACTGAGTAACTATAACTAAATTTATTTAATTTTTGATAAATTACCTGCCTTTCAGGTAAGGATAATCTTGAATCTTTTAAAAAAGAATAATGAACTTGTTTCTCCAAAAAATGTTTAGAATTTTTAATTCTTCTATTATATTCTTTACTTAGTATTATCGATTTCGACATTCTAAAATATTATTACTAAAAAAATACTGCGTATAAAATATTATAGATGAACTACTTTCTATATTATATTTATTATTAAAATAAAAATCAAACTCTAACCAATAACTTGTAGAATGTGGTAAAAGACGCTTGGTTGATGCTTCAAAAAAAAAATCTATGTCGGAAAAAATTAATTTAACATAGTTATTACTTAACTTCCTTAAAAAAGGTAATCTACTTGAAAAACGGACTAAAGGGTGGGATATTAAATATTCATTAAAAAATGTAAAAAATTTATTTAAATTAAACGAGGATAAATTGACCTGACCTCTTACCCATAAACCGCTATCAACTATTAAATTAGCATTACTTATGATTGACCTTATTCCTGTTATTTGTTCTAAAAACTCAAGTAAAATCATTATACTTTTACTTCTTAATAACCCTTCTGACTCGTATAAAGGAAAAAGAATCCTTATTTCTTTACATGTAGGTATAGAATAAGAATTTAAAGTTAAATATTTACTTACAAAAAAAGTTCGTTTTAATAAAATATCATTTTTACCCCCTATACGCTTATTAACTAAATAACTGCCGGACATAAACTTAATAATTTATAATGTTTTAATTTACGTACCTCCCGTAATACTGGTTCAAGAACACGCGAACCTAAAGGTAATTCCCTATTGTTTAAAATAACTACACCATTTGTTGAACATTGGAAAATGATGTTACCCCGTCTGGTTAAACGATAACCTACTCTAATTAATACAGCTCTGTGCATTTCTCCTGCTTTTACTTTTCTATGGGCCCTACAAGTCTTAATTGAAATAACAACTATATCACCTGGAAATCCTTTACACCTAGGTGATTTACCTAAAATACGAATACATTTAACTAACAATGCTCCTGAATTATCTATACACCGAAGAACAGTACTTGTATAAACCATCTAAGTTATAATTTTAGTATAATTTTTTTCTAAATTATTTTTTAACAATTTTGACGAACTAGAAATTATTTGACATTTTAAAGGTATTCTCTTCCTACACTTCCTTAATAATAATAAAATTTCTAATAACGTTTTTTTTTTAAATTTAAACTCCAATAAAACTTGACCTATTTTTACGGGGCAAATCCATTGAAAATGGCTTCCTTTACCTTTACCCATCCTAACTTCTGAAGGCTTTTTTGTTGAAAAAGTATAAGGGTATTTTCTAAACAGAACTTACCTTGCTTTTTTAAACCCCTCCGTATTTGTAAACGTAAAATTTCAAAATGTTTTGATGTTAAAATCCTGGAGAGATTGCTTTTATACCATAATTTCCATATATTAAATTAATAGATCTATGTTCTACTTGTTTTTCTTTTTTTAAGCGGTATTTAAATATTTTTGGATATTTTTTATCTCGTGGTATAAAATTCATATAAATATTATTAATACGAAAATACTATTTTTAAACCAGCAATACCAAACCGCGTATGTAGTAAACCAATACATGAATTTAAATTTAAATGTAAACTATTAAAAGCTATAAAACCTTTGCGGACAACTATTTTACTTTTCCTACGTCCTCTCTGAAAACGCCCTTTAACCCTTATGTAATAACCTTTTAATTGATTTTTTGCTAACATTTTATTAAGGAGACGAGTTAAGTCTCTTAAGATATGTCTTACCGTAAACCTTTTTTAACTCGCCTATTAAAAGTAGTTACAAAACTTTGAGGCCTTATTCCCAGATGATATCTAATATTATCTTTAGCTTTAGAGAAATCATATACTATTTCAAATTTTTTAAAACGTAATATTAACGATATTTGCATAAATTTTTGACAAATAATATAAAAAAAATAATTAAAAAAAGCAAAATAAAGTTTTGAAAATAAATAATAATTTAATGAATAATTTAAATAAAAAACCCATGTATTATACATTCTAAAAGTATTAGAATGTATTAATTTATTAAATGGATGATACAAATGCAACCATGAATTAAAAAAAATTAAATATTTTTTTAATATTAAATTTTTAACAATAATTTTATTTACAAAAAATACTTTAAAAGTATTTTTTGTAAATAAAATTTTATTAAAAAATACGTTTATTTTATTAAAAAAACGACCAATACTTGAAAAGAAATTTTTAGATTTAATTGCTAAATTTAACATTATTACTTTTAAATAAGGCTTTAATAAATATTTATTCCACTTTAATTTTAAATTACTTTTATTAATATATTTGAAAGGTGATAAGTAAAAGACCTTGGATAAATGGTAAAATAATATTGGTAATTTATTTTTGGAAATATTCCTTAAACTTTTAACCGTAAAATTAAATAAAAAAAAATTTGCTTTTGATAAAAATTGATAAATACCCCTATTATTTAAAGGGTATAATTTTTTAAAATTTATTAATTTAGAAGATAAACTTTTTATATTGTTTTTCAATGAAAAACTTTTTTGTTTTAATAAATTAGTATAAATTAAATTAAATATACTATTTTGTAAAAATAATAAGTAATTATTTAATAAATAGATAAATAAACTTACATCTTCAAAACTAATAGATATTAATAAAATTTCTTTTGTTGTTAAATTTTTAATATTAAAATTAGATTTATTAATATTTTTTATTTTAGAAAAATAGCTTTTAAATGAATAAAAATTATACCAAAAATAAAGTGAATATTTTTTTTGTTTTTGAACTAAACTCCAGTATACAAAATTTTTATTTAAATATATATATAAATTTTTACTACAAGATGATTTTAATTGTATTAAATTTGAAGTATGAAAAAAACCAATCCACATATTAAAAAAAGAAACATAACCCCATAAATTTTTACGCTTTTTTTGTAATGTTATTTTTTTGGTTTTTAAATTACCATTACCCCTAAAATGTCTTAATTTTTCAATCGTTGCTGCACGGGGACAGAATAACATGTAATGTTGTTTGTGGCTACCTTTACCTTTAGTTACTATCTTAGCATCTTTTTGAAAAAGATTAATACTTATTGTTTTTTTTATAATTGACTTTATATTACTAGTTTCTACTAAAGTTTTTCCGACTGCTGAAAATAACTTTAAGCCCTTAAACCTCTTGCTCTCTAATTTTTTACCTTTATAGTTATTAAATTTATTCTTTTTTTTTTCTTGTTCTCTCATTCGTTTTTTAAGTTTTTCTTCCTTTATTTTGATTTTTTTTAATTTTTCTCTTATTTGTTCTTTCATGATTAATTTTTCTTGATTTAGTTTCGTTGATTTTTTTAGTTTTTTTTGTAGTTTAATTAATTTTTTTATATAAATTAGATTACCTTCATCCTGTAAATATGGGGCTGAATTTTTTAAAAAAAGTAAAGGGTTTTTAGTTTTTAATTGTCCCTTTATTTTTTTTAGGTTTTTTTTTTCAAAATAACTTTTTTTATTTGTACCTAAACTTAACTCTAAAGAAGACTGCATTTCTTGTTTACCCATTTTTGTAACTATTTTATTTAAGGTTTTTTGGGTTTTTAAACTTTTTTTTAATTTATTCTTATTATAAAATATTTTTTTAAAATCTTCTACCCTCGTATTATTTTTAGGATTAGAAATACCCATTAAAAAAAAACTAAACTTTTTAAAAGCCCTCTCCCTCTTTGAATTAAAAATTTTAATCCTTTTAATACTTTTAATCCTTTTAACTTTTCTAATAGACTTAAAATTTAAAAGCTTAAATTTTTTATTATTTTTGAAACTATTTCTATTATTTTTGAAATTATTTTTAAAAAATTTATTATTATTGTTAAAAAGCTTATTATTATTGTTAAAATTTTTATTATTATTTTTAAAAAGTTTACTATTATTCTTAAAAATTTTATTATTATTGTTAAAATTTTTCTTATTATTTTTTAAAATTTTATTATTATTTTTAAAATTTTTATTATTATTTTTAAAATTTTTATTATTATTGTTACCAATTGTTTTCTTTAATGAACTAATTCTTTTTTTAAGTTTCTGATGTGATTTCATAAAAGAAGTTCTATATTTAATATTAAACCTTTTAATTTTGAATCTTTTAATTTTGTTTGCTATTTTATTTACTAATCTTTTTTTTCGTTTTTTAAATTTTTCTTGATTTAGTTTCGTTAGTTTTTTTAGTTTTAGTTTTAGTTTTAGTAGTTTTTTTTGTAGTTTAATTAATTTTTTTAATTTTTTTTGTAGTTCCGTTGGTTTTTTTAGTTTTTTTGGTGGTTTTATTTTTTGTAAAAAGAAATTTTTAGAAATATTGTTATAATTAGCTAATTTTTTACTTAACTCCTTTGGAGATTGGTTTGTTTTAAGGAAAACTTTTGGTAAACTTTCCTCTAAATCTGAAGTAAATAAAATTGTTTTTTTTTTTTCTTTACTTGAATTTTCTAACGAAAGTTTTCTATTTTGAAATTCTGGACCTTCTGGTAATAAATAGTTTAAATAATAAAACCTGAAGGTTTTATTATTTTTTTCATTTAAAATAGTTTTAAAAAAAAGCGGTAATTTTCTTATATTTTTCATTAAAGGCAAGGGTACTTTACGTTCTTTACGTTTATTAAAATAATTTAAATTAGGCTTTAACTTTGATTTTAACTTTGAATATAAGTTCAAGTACGGACTAAAAATTTTATTATTCTTATTATTTTTTAAATTATTTTTATTATTAGCTTTTTTTATATGTTTATTATAAGTTAAACCCTTTAATTTATTAAATTCTAAAGGGTTATAAATTAAATTGTTAATATTATATTTATTAATACAATTTAATTTGGAAATTTTATTAAATTCCCTTAAATACCTAAAACTTTTAAGCCCACGCCTTACATTTAAAAAACGGTATCGAGGCTTTATTTTAGATTTAGGTAATAAAACATCTTTTGCCCACTTTTTAAAAAAACTATGGCCAATCCATATAGAGGATATTTTTCGCGATAGTGCTATTCTACGACCGAAGCCATTTCTATAAGCAGAATTAAAAGGTCTTAATTCTTCTATAAAATTTATTTTTAATAAATTAAAAGATTTTATTTTCATTTTTTTATTTTTTTAAAAAATTTAGTATCATATTATATAAAATTTAAAAACCAACTTAAAAAAAGTTATTAGTTTATCTGTGTAAAAATCACTTAATAAAAGGTGCTACTAAATTTGGTTTTGGTATAAAATTAAATGAACCAAAACAATAAACAAAATTATGTATAGCTAAAAAACCTAAAACATTAATAAAAAAAAATAAAGTTATTAAAAAAGCTGGTATGAAAGGTATCTCATATACAAATTTTGGGGTAATAACCATAGAGAAAAAAAAAATTTTTATAGGCCTTATGTAATAATATGCTGCAAAAATACTTATTAAAATTATAAAAAAAGTTGATTTAAAATTTTGTATTTCTATAATACTTAAAAATACAAAAAATTTTGTAAAAAAACCTGGTAAAGGGGGTATTCCTGCAAAAGATAAGAAATTTACTGATATTGTAAATAATAAAAATGGATTTATTAGTACTAAACATTTGAAATTATGAAAAGTAAAAGACTGTGAACTATTTAATTGACGTGTTTTAACAATTATAAACGAATAAAAAGTTATAATTGTTGTTATTAAATAAACAATTAAATAAAAATAACCTGAAAAAAGTGTTGTTGTCGTAAAATTAGTTAAAGCTAATAAAATAAAACTTGTGTTAGTTATTGCACTATATGCGAAAAAGAATTTTATATTTACTTGCCATAACGCCCCTAGGGATCTAGTATTAATGATAAAAAAATACTGAAACAAATACTACTAAATAATATGTCATGTGCAAAACTAAAAACAAAAAAATAGAGCTTAATAAAGATTACTATTAAGATAAACTTAGGTAAACTTAATAAAATTAAAGTTATAATACTTGGCGATGAATTATATATTTGTGGGACCCAAAAGTGAAAAGGTGCTAAACCTAACTTTATAAAAATTCCACAAAATATAAAAAGTAATCTAAGTATAAATATAAATTAATATCTTGAGCCTCATAAAAATATAAAAATAAATCAAAAAAATTTATTTTTCCAGTACTTAAATAAATTAAAGAAATACCGTATAATATAAAACACGAAGATACCCCACCTATTATATAATATTTTATACTTGTTTCTACAACTGTTTTTTTATTACGCTGGATATTTAATAAAATATATAATGCAAAATTTTGTAATTCTAAATTTAAAAACATAGCTAAAAAATCAAAAGAATAAACTAAAAAAACCATACCAATAAATAAAAAACCTAATATAAAATTAGATTCAAAAGGTATATACTTTATACTAGAAAAATTTAAAACAGATAAACTTGCTAAAAAAATGAATATAAAAAAATATACTAATAAACTTAAAAAAAGATTGTTAAAATATATATTCGTTAAAGAATAGTTAAATAAAAAAAATTGACTTTGGTCCCCATAAAAAAAAAGGCTATATAAAAATAAATTAACTATCATAAATATAGCTACACTATAAAAAATACTTACTGTTAGAAATTTACTATGTTTATTATAATTTATTTCTAAAAGAGTATAAATTACTAAACTAGTAACAAAAATAAATATTAACGAAAAATCTTTTAATATTAACGTTAAAGGTTGTATTAGGTCCTGGGAAACTAATAAATTAAAACTATTATTAACCATAATAAAAATTGTTTAACATTAGACTTATAGGAAGTTCTATAAAATCTATAAAAAGTTTAGGAATCAAACCTAAAATTAAAGTTGGTATTAATAAATAAAGTAAACAATATAATTCCCTTATATTAATATCACTATAGTAACTAAAAAAATTACGTTTAAAATTAATATTAATACTATTAAAAAAAGAATTAGAATTTACTAAATAAGAAGTTAATAAACCGCTAAATAATTTATTATATAACCTAGCTTTTCGAACACGGGTATTAAAATCTATTACATATTGGACAGTGTGGAATGGTACAGGTTTCTTGGTAATTTTCCAAGATGTGTTGTTTTAATTGTTTATGTGTTTTTCGCTGCAAAGTACTTTGGGTTCTATGTGGCATCATTGGCCACCTTTTTTGTGCTGTTCAGTCTGTATGATCCTGGCTCGCACAAGGAAGGGAAGGTCTGGTTAAGACGGATGATCATATCCGTGTTGTTCATGTTCGTTATTTATGCCTTGTTTACTTTATTGCTTAAGGTACAAACACCGCGTGGTTTATTCGATTCGTGGTTACTTTAATTATGGAAGTGAATCAGCATCCTTGAAAATATTTAAAGAATTGAAAAAGAAATCAAAAACGAATGAGTTACTCAAGCCAGATTCTAAAATTTACCTAGAGTTAGTTGTTGGAATGATAAAGGCTGGAAAACTCAACCAAGCTTTAAAATATTATCAACTTTTTAAAAAAAAAAAAGGTCAAACATCTGATGATTATTTTCGGATTATTAGAGATTTAATTGAACAACATAAATTTTTGAAATCTATAACAATTTTTAAAGAATTTAGAAAATTGGATATGCCTTTTCATGCTGAACTTTATGATATGGTATTAGAGATAATGATGGAATACAAAGTCAAGGATGGTATGAAATTGGTAACAGATATGAAAAATGATGATAAATTAGTTTGTTCTCCTATAACTTATGGACTTTATGTGAATGGATTAATTAAAATGA
>JAVCKV010560674.1:0-10996 GCA_032274145.1 Herpochondria borealis | reverse complement strand
GGTTGCCCGCTTCATCTTCACAACTAATATCAATTAGACCTCCTCTACTCTCTTCTGTAATTGCTTTAATTTCAATACTGGTAAAAGAAATTTTCTTGATAGGTATCTCTGATTGAATCAAAGCTTGTAATGCTCTTCTTAAGAAAAGCGTGTCTTTTTCATTTCCAAAAGCTAGCTTAAAGCCATAATCTGTTTGTACAGAAATGAATCGTTTCTCAGCATGTTTATTTTTCATAAATCGAATTTATAAAAAACAAAACACATTTTATAACAAATAAACTACGGACATATACTTTAAAACAAAATGCCAACTCTTCTTACTCCGACAACTCCCAAACCCAATCCCCTTTCGTATCAAAATAACCAACCTTATCCCCTTGCTCCACTCGAAACAAACCTTTCCCCGCATAGCTAATATACTCATAGTTAGGTTGCACAATCACCTCTCCTTTCAGATTGGTCAATCCACTAAAACCTTTAATTCGAACTTTTGCATAACCATCTTCAAAGGTTTCTATTTTGTCATATTTTGGTGGGATGACTTGCATGCCTTTTTGATTGATGACGCCCCATCTGCCATTCATTCGAACTACGGCTACACCATGTTGGAATTCTTTCGCTTGTTCATAATAACCTTCGTAAAGGCGCGCTTCTTCCGTGATATAATAATATCTCCATTGATCATCTCGTACCAAACCTCTCCCGTCTGAAAAATCAATTAAACGATTGAGACCGGGCTTAATCACTTCATGTCCTGTCTTATCGACTAGACCTGCATTTCGCAAACCTTTATAAACTACTGCATTTCCATCTTTAAAATCTTTACATCGAGAGTATTTTAAAGCGACTACTATTTCTCCTTTTTTGTTGATAAATCCACATTGTCCATTCTTCTGAACCATTGCCATACCTTCCGAAAAACCATGTGCTTTCGAATATTTATTATCAATAACCAATTTACCTTTCGTATCGATAAACCCATATTTATTTTTGTGTTTCACCACTGCCATACCTTCTTTGAAAGGTAAGATTTTGTGAAATTGTTTCTGCGTAATTAAATCTCCTGTTCGACTAATTAATCCATATCGAATTCTATCATTCCCCAATTGAACGATGGCAGTACCATGTTCGTTAAATCTACTGATAGATTTATATTTTGGTTTTAGAAAAAATTCACCATTCTTTTTTATCAATCCATATTTGCCATCAATGATGACTCGAGCCACATTATTTTCAAAATCAAATGCTCGATTAAATTTCGGTAAAATCACTTTCGTTCCTTCAGCATCTATATAACCCACTCCCGAAGAAGTTCCGACCCATGCCAAACCATCTTTAAAATTTCCAGCTCGCTGATAGATAAAATCTACAATCACATCTCCATAAATATTAATAAAACCCCATTTATTGCCAAGCTTAACCGCCGCTAATCCTTCCTGAAAATTATTTACTTTTCGATAGCGACAATCAATTACTTCTTCTCCATCTTGATCGACAAATCCCCATTTATTATTTCTCATTACAGCCAGCCGTTCTTCGCTATAATCTCCTAATTCATCATACCGCAAGTTCACTGTTACTTTTCCAAGGGTATCTATCAATCCATATTTTTCATTATAATTATAGACTTGCAAAATCTGTTCGTTGGTATTTTCTAAAAAATTAATTCCATCATAAATACAATCTAACAATACCTCTCCATTTCGTCCAATTGCACCAACTTTTTTATCTCTTTGAACAATCCCAACATCATTGACAAAGTCTTCTGCGTAGGAAAATTGTGTTGCTACAATTACACTTCCTGAAGTGTCCACATATCCCCATTCGCAATCTTCACAAATTAATTCGGCATTCGTTCTAAACTCTAAATCATGTTGGGTATAATCTGTCATATAATTGGTGGACAGCATCTTATCTAAATAATCCACTACTTTTCCGAGTCCTTCTTTTTTATTTTTCAAATTCCCTGACAATCTCCCCTTGGTACTCATTCTTGCCATACCTCTATTAAATTCTCCGATATAAGCATAATCTCTTGCGACAAATGCACCTATCTTATTGACCAATCCATGAGTACCATTTGAAAACACTACTCTTGCAACTTCATAGCCTTTTTCCAAATCAGAAAATCGAACATCCAACAAATCCATCTTTGTTACTAACAATCCATTTGCATTATTGACTAAACCGAAAACCATATCGAATCGATAGGTCGTTCGATCAAAAACATAACGGTTCCATTTTTCAATTCCAACTACCGTAAATCCATGATTCCTTTCGACATTGATCCATTCGAAAGTCGGTGCTATTTGAATCTCTCCATCTTCTAATTTTCGCAAACCCCACTTATCCAATTGAGGAGAATAAAACCATTCAAATTTATTTAACTGATAATCATTCTCTACCATTTCTGCGACAACTACATTTGGATTCTTTTTCTTTCCACCAATTTTTATAGAAAAATAATTTTCAAATTCATCTTCTCCTTTTAGTGCTCCGTTTTCATCAAAGTTGAAAAGTGTCAATACTTTTCCTTTCCAAGCTTTGGCTTTATTATTCTCCAATTGAATTCGATTGTACTCTGCAGCTACTTGTTCCTCTCCATTAAAATTAACGATACCCAATAAGCGACCTTTCTTTACCACACAAACATCTTTTTTCAAAGGTGCGATATAGTCATAATCAAATGAAATGATCGTCTCATCCTTCGTATCTACCACGCCCCACTTTCCATTGAGATTTACTCTGAAAGTATTTTTTCCATAAGATTGAATTTCAAAATACTTTGGTGATAACAATACATTTCCAAATACATCTAAAAGCCCTAATCGTCTTTGCTTTTTGCATAAGACATATTTTTTAGAAAAACCATAATAGGTATCGTACTCGCCTTTAGTGATGATTCTTTTGGCAGCTACCGAATAAAGAAAGACTTTGCTATTTCTGATGAACTTGATGAAGTGTTCTGAGATAGGAAAAAAAGAATTGAACCGTGGTTGTATTAATTGGCTCCCAGCTAAAGTAACTGCGCCCCACAATTGTTCTTTTTGGAAAAAAAATAATTCTTTGTTATAGACTTTTATTTGTTCACAAGTATTGGGTAAGATTTGTTTTCCGTCGAGAGTCAATAATCCAATTCCGTTCTTTATCTTAGTTTGAAAAAATCCTTCTTCAATTAAATCGATTTCATCATAACGAGGTTCAGCTATTATTTTTCCTTTGGCATTGGCGATTCCCCATTTTTCATTTTTCTTAAATCCTAAAAAATGTCCTTTCCATACACACACCTGCTCATACCCTTTGCTTAAAATCGTTTTACCACTTAAATCAATCACACTCCAATCTCGTTCTTCTAAAACCGCAATCAATAAAGAATCTAATATTTTGACATCATCATATAAAGGCACTACTATTTCTTTTCCTTTATTATTGATTAATCCGACCTTACCTTGCCGTTGCATCGTCGCATAACCATACTTCTTGAATTCTCCAATGGCTTCAAATTCTGGCTTCAAGACGACTTTACCATCTGCGTCCATTAATCCCCATAATTGATTTATCTTTATTGGAAAGTATTGCTTACTAGTACGCAGGCTCAACTGGGCATTGAGTTGGAGGGCAGATAAGAGAAAAAGAAAACCGACGCAAGTAAATCGTACTAAGATAATAGGTTAATGATTTTTAATATTATAAAAGGAACCTGAATGATTATTGAAGTAGGTTGTATTGAATCAAAACAATCTACTTAATAACGAAAGGTTGCAAAAATAATTATTTCCAGAGATAAGTTATCTTAATTGATTGAGTTAATTTGGTTAAATATTTACAAATTTGTATTCGAAAATAATAGACCCAAATGGTACTATTAAGTTTCTTTTGAAGAGAATCAGCCTTAAAGAACTAAGTACGAGGGAAATAAAAATAATCATTAAACAATTATAAAAAATGTACATACCTAAACTTTTCAGAAATGAAAATGACGAAGAGATCAAACAGTTTTTAATTGAGAATAGTTTTGGCATTTTAGTCAGTTCTATTCAAAATGAAATATTGGCTACTCATATTCCGTTAGAGTTAGATCAAAATAAAAATGAGGAGTGGGTGCTTCAAGGTCATATTGCGAAGGGCAATCCACAGTGGAAACATTTTAATACAGGAAAAAAGGTGCTTGCTATTTTTAATGGCCCTCATGCTTACGTTTCTTCTTCCTGGTATGACCATGTCAATGTACCCACTTGGAATTATATCGCTGTCCATATAAGCGGTACTATCAAAATATTAGAAGGAGAAGAGTTATATAATCATCTAAATAAGCTGGTAGATAAGTACGAACAAAGTTCTGCTGAACCTGTCAGTATGGATAAGATGCCTAAGGAATTCGTCCAAAGAGAAATCAAAGGAATTGTCGGTTTTGAAATAAGAATAGAAAGTATCAATGCTAAGAAGAAACTGAGTCAAAACCGAAATGAAAAAGATTACAATAATATTGTTACAAAATTAGAAGAAAGAAGTGACGCACCATCTAAAGCGGTGTCAGAAGAAATGAAGAAAATCATTTCAGAGAAAAAATAATTTCTTTACATTTGCAATAGACTTATTGATTCAAAATAAAACAAACTATGACCAACACACATCCAAAATGGAACTTTAAAGAGTTTGCATCTTTCCTTATGCTTTATGCTGCAATGGCTGATGACATCGTCACTCCAGAAGAAAAAAAAATAATACTAGAACAAGTAGATCATCTTCAATATGATAAACTCTGTATGGAATTTAAAGAAATGACTGCTGAAGAAAGAGATGAAATCATTCTCAGTTACAAAGGTCTTTATTTTCCAACAGTGCCAAGACGTAATGAATTGTTGAGTATGGTGAAAAAAGAGTTTTTGGCGGATGGGGAATTTAGTTTTGTGGAAAGAAGTCTAATGCGGACTTTGGAGAAGTTGATGTAGAGACGGTGGATGGTAGACGGTGGACGGTAGACGGGGTTTCAATTGAAGTTCTTTTTATAAAAACGGTCTGTCTTGTTTATAACTTACGTTTTCATTAACAATGTATTTACATAAATAAAAAAAGCTACTTTGATTTACTCAAAGTAGCTTTTTTTATTTATGTAAGCGTATTACTGGAAACATCGTCTATCGTCCCCCGTAAATCGTCTACCGACTTTCTTTTAATTAAAATTCAAATAGCCTTCTAGTACCCAACCATGTTGTCCGTCAAAATCGACATGAACCCAACGAGAATTCTTACCATCTAAATTGATAGAATGTTCAGAATATTCCATGATGAACACTCTTGATAAATCTGGAACTCGAATGGTATTAATAGCGGCTCCCATATCTGGTTCTGCTCTAAGTGCCAAACTTCCTCCCTGACTATTCGTAATCGCTACTACTCTATCATCCGCAGCAGAAGGTGCTGGTGCTGGAGTAACTTCTTCATAAATAACTTCTTTATTATATGAAGTTGGAGGCGTATAAGAAGATGGCGTTACTGCACTCTCTGCTTTATACTTTTCCAACATATCATTCAATTCATTGAAAACAGAACTATCTGCAGTCGCAACATTAGGATCTTCTTCATTTTCACATTGTACTTCGTATACTCTTTCTTTAAGCGCTTCTACTGCTTCTACTTTTTTTCTACGTGCAACTTCCTCTGGATCTTCATGCTTTTCTTTGAGTCCCTCTACCGCATTTTTGATTTTATCAAAAACAGAACTATCAGCAGTTTGCACGTTCGGATTCTTTTGATTTCTTTCCTGAACCTGCTCCGCCATTTGCTTTAATATTTTAAATAATCCCATGGTGTAAGTATTTTGTTAGTTAGATAATAATTTTTGTATTGAAAATGGTCTTTTTGAAGCTACAATGATACAAATGTAAGAAGTCATTAAAAAGTTTTTTTATAAAAAAAAATTCAGATTTCAGCTAAAAAGATAAGTTTTGCCTCCTGAATCAAAGAGTTTTACTAAAAATATGATTTTTTTAACAATCAACATCCTTCTATTATAGATAACTCATTATCAACTAATTATCCATGTCATTTCACTTTATATCTTTATTTTTATGCATTATATTTGAGGTAATAATGATTTATTACTTTTTTTCGTTTATCATAGTACTGTAAACGCATCCTTTTAGAAATAAAAACAGTCTAAATAGGGAATGAATAATTAAATCATCAAAAAATAGGTACATCGTAAACGGATTAGATTATACTTTTGATGGATTATTTTAAAATGATGTCTCATCTAAAACCTGAAAGAATTTAATTACGTTGTACTATAAACTATTCGTATAAAAACCCAGAAATCGTAAAACGATATTGATTATGAAGAAATTCACTTTATTACTTCTTTGCTTCCTTATTTCCTCTTCTACATTCGCACAGTATGTAACGGTCGAGGGATATGCCTACGAAACAGGCAATAGAGGTTTTCTAAATCAAGTAAGTGTTACCTTATTTGAAGCCAATTCTAAAGCCATCAAAGGAAAATCCCTGACGGATACAGAAGGCTATTTTTCTTTTGAAGTTGCTCCCGGAATTGATTATTTGGTGCGGAGTGAGAAAAGAGGTTTTGATAATCGAGAAATCGAATTTACCACCAAAGGAAAAGCGGCTGGTGAAAAGGTATTTCTCAAAATGGAAATCGCTAGACAACCGGGATATATATTTGATGTAACATTAGCAGAACGTCGTCCCGCTGCAGGAATTCCTGTTGATGCCATTAGTGATTCTTTTATTGAAATTTATAACAATACAAAAAAGAAAGAGGAACTCGTACTAAAGCACCAAGGTGCTCCAAGTTTTAATTTCACTTTCGAACAAGGAAATCACTATACCGTCATGATTCGTAAGAGCGGATTCTTTACTAAAAGAATGGAAGCTTATGTAAATATTGAAGGTTGTATTTTATGTTTCGATGGGGTTGGTGATGTTCGTCCTGGTGTTTCTGATGTTATGACAGAAGGCAATACCATGGGTACCTTGCTGGCTAATGTAGAATTAGATAGAGTCGAATTGAATAAAACAATCAAGGTCGAAAATATTTATTATGATCTGGCGAAATGGGATATCAGAGAAGACGCGATGATAGAATTGGATAAGTTAGTGACTACGCTAAAAGATAATCCTGCGCTATTAATGGAGTTAGGTTCTCATACAGATTCTCGTGGAAGAGATGGATATAATTTAGATTTATCTGAAAAAAGAGCTCAGGCTGCTGTAGAATATATAGTTGCTAATGGAGTCGATGCTAACCGAATCTCTGCCAAGGGATATGGAGAAACGGTATTGAAAAATAAATGTGCCAATGGAGTTAAATGTAGCGAACGACGTCATCAACAAAATCGTCGTACGGAATTAAAAATTACAGGAATTCTAGATGATGATCCATATACTAAGGCAAGCTTAAAAGAAATTATTGAAGAGGAAGCTTTTCAAAAAATGTTAGAAGATGTTCAGAATGGTGTAGTCATAGAAGTTGAAGAAGGTGATGCGCTTCCTGAAGAAGTGATCAAAGAGCGACTTAGAAAGATGGAAGAAAACAAAAGTCCAAAGTATAAAATGCCTGATCTTCCTAAAACAGAAAAAGAAACGGTTGCTGTTGAATCTCCTGTTGAAGAAGTATTCTTAGATGAAGAATTAGAAGTAATAATAGAGGATGCTCCAAAAGTTGAAGCTCCAAAAGAGAAGTTACCTTTTATGGATATGCCTCCTGTAAATCCTCCTTCTAGCGAAATACCAATTGTAGAATCAAATCCAAATTTAGGTAGTACCATTACTATGGGAAACAAACCTGAAATTAAAACACCAATCGAGCAACCTATCGTGGTGGAAAAACCTGCTATGGAAATTCCTGTAATTGAAGTACCATTGGAGCAACCTCCTGTGATGGAAAAACCCGCTATGGAAATTCCTGTAACTGAAACTCCTATGGAACAACCTGCAATAGAAATGCCTACAACTGAAACTACTATTGGTGGAAAAATATTTAGTGGAAAGGATGTTGAATCACTAGAAAAGAAAGATACTCCTCAAATTCCTAAAGACACTAAAATGGTTGAAGAGAATAAAGTTTCTACTTACAGTTCTCCATTATTAAAAAATCTGCCTAATGATTACTCCGGTTATAGAGTTCAATTAATTTTAGCTAATTCTAAACTGCCAGGTAGCCACCAGATTTTTTCTCAACATGGTGATTTAACTTTAGAGGAAACTAAGGATGGTACTTTTGCTTATTTACTTGGAGAATTTAATGATACAATTGATGCCGAAGGTTTTCTACAACACATCGTTCAACCTAGATATCCTGACGCAAAAATAATCCAATACTTGGATGGAAAAAGAATTGTGAAATAGTGAAAAATTAAGAGTGAAATAATTATTAATTATTTCACTCTTAATTTTTTATTAACTTTATAATTCTTAATTTTTCATTATTAACTATTCACTACAAAATGAACTACCCCACAGAATTTAGTTGGAAGACTAAAGACCAAAAAAAGATTTATGCTAAAGATTGGCAAGTGAAAGATGAGCATGGAGTGGAGACTGATATCAAAGCTGTCATCTGTTTGATTCACGGACTTGGTGAACACCTTCATCGATACGAACACATGGCTGCCTACTTCAATGAAAAAGGATATGCCATCATGTCTTTTGATCATTATGGGCATGGAAAATCCGAAGGGATAAGAGGGCATCTTCCATCCTTTAAAACACACATGTCTAACGTGGAACAATTGCTTACAGAAGCGGAAACACGTTACCCTTTGCTACCTAAATTTTTATATGGTCATAGTATGGGTGGGAACATTGCGCTGAATTATGCACTTCGCCAAACACCTAATATTGCTGGTATTGCTACAACGGGCGCATGGATTACGCTTCCCAAACCTCCTAGTGCTATCTTAGTAGGATTGGCTAGAATGATGAAAAGTATTACTCCGTCAACTCAACAAAACAACGATTTAGACCCTAACGATGTTAGCTCTGATCCTGTCGAAGTTCAGAAATATATTGATGATCCGTTAGTACATGGTAAGATTACTTTCAAAGCTGCAACTGAAATGTTAGATGCTGCTAAGTTTTTAGAAACTTATGAAGGAGCTATCACTATGCCTGCACTTATAATGCATGGGAGTGACGACCAATTGACTTCTCCTAAAGGCAGTAGAAAATTATATCAAAATTTAAAAGGTGATCTTGCTTATAAATCGTGGGATGGGTTTTATCATGAGGTGCATAATGAACCTGGTAAGATGGACGTCTTTGATTTGACTTATAATTGGATGGAAAGTAAAATTAAAATTTGGAGCGAGAAGGCGAATAGTTAACTGTTATTTGTTATTTATAATAAAAGTAAAAGTCTTGTTGGAATTCCATGATGCTGCGCCAGAGCATATAAATCCAGTACTTCGTATGGGATAGGTATATTTATATCATTCCACCATGGATTAGTACCATCAGAGCTCCGACCATTTTTCATGCTTATTCCTGATGGGAGTAAGCCTTCCCTATCAGCAATAGCTTGAAATGTTTGAAGCGTTGAGAACTCCCTATATCTTGTTCCTAACGGATCAGGCTTCGCTGCCGGGCTTTGTGCAAGATCCATACTGCCTTGACGAAAACGAGATGGTACCAAATCCCATGTTGCGTCCATTTGACCTCGAAAAAGCCACAGCGGCCTGAGGGTTGGCACTACTACGGAGCGCTTCCATCTTTCATTGCTAGCCCTAATAGTTCCCAACAACTGATCAGCAGTTTCTACTTCTATGATTAGTTGTGATGCTGCTGTGAAAACATCAGAAAAGAAAGCCGTAGTAGGAAGTTTTAATTCAGTAGAACCATTATAAGTTGGATTTGATGATGCTCCAGAGAATCCATCATAAACAACAGCTGTAATCGTTCTTGATTCAGTTGGAAGAATATCAGGGATATTCATAGAGTAAGTCGAAGCAGCAGCAGTTATTGCGTCTGCAAGACAGAAAGAAGTGTTGTCAGTCAGTAATTGAATTCCAACAGCATTAGGAATTGCAACACCATTTTCTAGGAAATCTACAAAAATTCCATTCCCATCAACACCGCTAATATCAGCAGCTTGAACACAAAAATCTATATCTGCTTTAGTTCCATCATTTTTAAAACCACCTGCAGTTATATCAACCTCATCTAAAACCATAACAACTTCAGAAGGAAGAGGTGTCGGATTTCCAGTTGCTGGTCCAACATTAGCTGAACCTAGTGAGATTGAAGTAAAGCCTGGAATGTTATTTGAAACACTCCATACATAAGTGGAGTAGAGTGCACCTGTTCCGTTTTCAGTTAATGAAAGTTGAACTGAATAAACTCCAGCTCCTGCAAAGTATGCAGATGAGCTTTGAGGGTTAAAATTAAAATTTAAGTTTTGTGAAGTCGTTGAGAATGTTCCAGCCTCTCCAAACACTGGGGCTCCATTCACAAACCACTGATAGTTTACATTTACAAGTGAGTCTGGGTTAGATGCAGTTGTACTAATTGTTGTTGGTAAACTTGATATAGTAGTCGAAAAAGGAGTCGGTGTCGTACTTGTTATACTCGGAGTTGCCTGAGCTATAACATTCACGGTCCAAGAACGTGAATCTAGAACTTCGCTACCAGAATTATTTAAAACCTGTATTTCTAAAACATAAGATCCAACAGGAACAACTGTGTGATTAAAAACATATGTTCCACCTGTCGCAACTAAAATTGTAGATCCTGATGGGTAAGTTACATTCCATTTGTATGTGTAGCCTAAATTAAAAGGATCAGAAACTGTTACGGCGTGAGCTCTATGAGGATCAGAAAGTGAAATAGAGTATGAATTAGAAGGAGTTACGTTAGCAATACTTATAGAGTCTGTTGAACTAGCGACTGAAGCAATACATCTTCTTTGAGTCGCATTATAAGCTTCATTTTTTCCACACTGAGTTGTTTTCTCTTGTGGAAGACAAGAGGAGAGTATCCC
>JAVCKV010560652.1:0-10997 GCA_032274145.1 Herpochondria borealis | reverse complement strand
GACAGCTCCTTCCATCCATCTCATTGACAAGTAGTGGTGGACTTCTTTTGCAACAAACTTGGCGGGAACCTGTTAAAAGCCCTGCACAGGGTTGATTTCCAAATCGAGCCCCCCCTGCAACAGTCAGGATACCGACCAGAAGTTCGACACTTACGAGTCATCCTTCTGGGTTGTTCGTTGCCGTGCTTCCAAGCTTATTCCAAGTTGGTGTTGCTCCATGTATACTCCAAACTCCACCTAACAAAA
The DNA here is from genome assembly GCA_032274145.1 of Herpochondria borealis. Classification (NCBI taxonomy): domain Eukaryota; phylum Rhodophyta; class Florideophyceae; order Ceramiales; family Ceramiaceae; genus Herpochondria; species Herpochondria borealis. The sequence goes on along the minus strand of JAVCKV010560652.1, from coordinate 10,751 downwards.
GGTTACAAGATTGGCGTGTACGTACCCATTTCATGGCCGGTTGTCCTCCAAACTAGCGCTGGAACTTACTTCATTGGCGCAGGCGACAGCTCGGGTTCAAAAAAGCTGTGAAACGGCGTAATGATGCTATACAACAGTCCAACCGTGATCCCCAACTCTCCCGCTAGATATATGCTAGCCAGTTAACTCCACAGATGTTGCTTCTTGGCGCAAGAGTTGAGCTCTATCCGCTTCATGGTAGGTTCAATCAGTAATGAGATCTCGTCTGAATATAGATGACTATACATCTTAATGTCAAGATTAGGACAGAGCGGGTGGGCTCCTGACAATTATACGTACTGTAGGCAACGATAGAACGCAAATTTGTGTCACACCAAACCAGTGTATCACTCACTACCAAGCATCTGTTGGAGTGTACCTGACGAGTTTTGGTACATGGGGTAGCAGAGTCATTCAACTACGATGTTCGTGGTGGAGGCAGATCAAAGTACTCAAGCCTAATACCTGAGCGAGAAAAGCACCTAGCTCAACCATGGTCAAGTAAGTGACCTTGCTATGTGTCAAACAAAGAGTCAGCTCGACTGTCGTGTTCGAACGAATAGCCCATTCGGGCCTCTTTGGCCATCTTCTTGTTAAGTAGTTTATGATCTCTCACCTCTATGATTCAGTGTAGGCATCCAGTATCCACGAGCAGACATGCGCAGGCGATCGACTTTTTTATTTTGTCATCTCTCTGACCTTGCTCAGTACTTCGATGGTAAGAAACATGTAGATAAAGATACTGTTCGGGTTCCTCCAGGGTGTCATGAAGAGAAGAACGAGGTCCCAACCGCGCGGCGTTTCCTTAACCGGCTTTTCCTCAGCCGGCTTCTTCTTGACTTGTAGCATTGTTGATGTTGAAGACTTGGTCGTCATTGGCGAAGGAGGCAACACGTTCTGTGCTGTACATCTCACACCACTTGTTGTCGCCGGCAGTGGTTGGAAGGCTATCGAAGAGCCGAGGACGAGGAGGAGCAGGGTGGCGACGGCGGAACGGTTCATCATGGTCGATCGCTTCTGTGTTGTGATGGTGCTCGTCGTTCAAAAAATGACGCATGTGACGGTACGGGTACTGTCTACTGTGTGTGAGCTGCCAATCGTAGGAGCACCCGGTAATTAATCCTGGTAACTACAAGTACATGTAGTGTGTAAAGTTGCAATAGACGGATGCTCCAGTGACCTTCTCTTCTTCTGACCAAAAGTGGTCACAAAATCACGCCAGACGACACTCACCATGATGATCCTCCGTTGCTTCCTGCTTGCCGCCTCTGTTACTAGCAGCACAGCGTTTCAAAATCTCATTCCCAAGTTTCCAGGCTTCGATGCAAAGCCCGCGGCACCCGCAGCAGCAGGAGCTCTCGAAGATGAGCTGCTGCAAGCCATTGCTCAGCAAGATCGATTGTCATCTTCGGACGAGATTTCCAGTCTCGTCGCACAACTTGAAGCCAGCAATCAATCTGTAGAACGACCCGCAATTGCGAATGAGGTCTATGGTCGGTGGAGATTAATGCATACGACCAATGCCGAAACAGCGAGTCCGATTCAACGCAAGGCGGTCGACGCCTCCAAGTATGCTATTTATCAGGATATTGTCTTTGACAACAAGGACCAGCTGATTGTCAGTCAAGTTGTCAAATTCAGTGATTCTGCCGAGTTAAAAGTTGATGCACTTGCGTCAACATCAGCTTATCCTCTCGCGGAACTGACGGATCGAGAATCGACTGGAAAAGTACTGGGTCTCAATATTTTAGGTGTCTCGTTGGTCGGAGAAGAAGCACAGCCCACCGACCCGGATGCTCGCATTGACTTTGTGTTTGATGAAGGCAACTTTGAGTTTGGTGACCTCAAAGTGCCTTATCCAGTGCCTTTCCGAGTGCCGCTGTTTCGTGATTGGGTCAAGGGTTGGATTGACATTACGTACCTCTCGGATAGAGTGCGAATCTCACGAGGTAACAAGGGAACTACCTTTGTCTTGGTGAAGGAAGACTAACAACTGTGTGTATTGAAAAAAAGAGATTATGTACAATTAAAATTGAGTACTCGTTCGTTCAGTACCCTGCAGGCGAACCACCCTTGCGAATGTCAGAAACTGCCGTCATTCGCTTTGTTTCCAAGTCAACCGCAATCACCTGAACAGTTCCAGTGTAGTCCACGTCAATCACCTCAAGCCCTCGTCGTTGCAACGCCGATTTTGTGCGGTTAGAGAGCTGAATGATTGTAGTAGTACCATCCAATAATGGATCACGTTCCGCGCACGTGGCATCCGCCGAGTGGTAGAGCAGTTGGTTGTGCACGCGAGGGTGCGCGACTGCTTCGTACAGAGGCATGCCAAGATGGGCATGATTGAGAAAGACTTGCACGACAGATGTAATAATCTTGGGGCCGCCAGACGCTCCCTGTCATTTGGAGAAGCAAGCAGACAATCAGCGCACATCCATAGGCCAGCCAGAGGAGCAGTATAATAGATTCATTCACTTACCAATGCCATGAACAAGTCCCCTAGCGAGTCCTTGTCTTCGTTCTTCTTGAAAATTAATGTTGGAGCCATGGACGAGAGCGGTTTCTTTCCAGGCATGATAAAGTTTGCTTCAGACGGGATGAGTCCATAGTAGTTTGGCTTTCCGGGGCAACCAAAATCTGGAAACAACAGCATGTTAGCAATCGCCACAGCATCCCCAACAGCAAAGTCTGGTGCGGCTGACTGACTTACCATCCATTTGGTTGTTCAAAACAATACCTGTCGACTCACTGACAACGCCAGACCCAAAGTACGTATTGACAGAGCTAGTGAGTGACACGGCGTTTCCTTGAGAGTCCACGACCGATAGATGAGTTGTTCCATGATCTTCTAGATAGCCAAATTCACGATAGAGCCGTCGCCGGCGGTCGCCTTCATGAGCATCTCCGGCTCCAGCTTGGCCATCATCGTCATCTAGCTGAGCCCATTTGGGGCCACCACAGGTGGATAGTCGAGTAGTTTCGTTGTCACGGTGTCTTTGATGTAGGCTTTCCATGTAGCCACCGGCAATCAAATCATGGGTGGCACCCGACACTGTCTCTGTAAAGTACTTGGGGTCAGAGAGGGACATTCGAATAGCAAAGGCGTGTTTCATGGCCTCCACCATTCTATAAATCGATAACGTATCCGAGAAGCTTGCAAATGGAGATTGAAAGCAAGCAAGGAACCGCAGAATACCAATAATGGTGGCACCACCTGAGCTTGGAGGAGGAACTCCCACCAGAGTATATCCACTTGCTTCAGCAACCAGTGGCGATCGAAGAGTTGCTTTGTATTGGTTGACGTCGTCTTCGGTCAATATTCCGCCAGCTTCTTGAACATCAGCAGCAAGGCTCCTGGCCGATTCTCCCTGATAGACAGCATTTGCCCCAGCCCTCATAACAGACTCCAACGTCTTTGCCAGTGCCGGGTTCCTGAGAATATCACCTTGCCTCAGCATTTTCCCATTACTCTTGGAAATGAGTTTCTTCAAACCAGGCAGTCCATACTTGGCAATGTTGGTTTGTTGACCAACTATATCCTTGGCTAGGTGGTGAGTCACGACAACTCCGTCTCGAGCAAGTTTCATGGCAGGTTCTACCACGACTGCCCAATCCAACGACCCATGACGTGCATGTGCAAGCTCCAAGCCCCTCAATTCTCCCGGCACTGCGACTGCAAGACCACCCTTGGTGGAGGACCCCCCCTGGAAATACATTTCCGTAAAAGATCCTGATGGAGCAACCTCTCGAGCATCCACAACTTCCGTCATCATAGTCCGTCTTGCAGTCGTCGTTTCATTCCTGGCATCCCAAAACTCTGGTTTCTCGGCCATGCTGGCCCATCGTTCCTCGTGATGCCTTCGATCTGAGTGGATCAACATGAACATTCCACCACCAAGACCACTAGAGGCTGGATTGGCTACACCCAGGCACAACGTCGTAGCGACAGCAGCGTCAACAGCATTTCCATGCTTGTTTCGCAAGATATCGACTCCAATCTTGGAACATACAGGATGATCCGATGCTACTGCTCCATTGACAACGTCCTGGACTGTGAAGCTGGTGAGAAACCAGGATACGAGAGTACAACCACCTTTAAAGAAACAGCACCAATCACTCACCTGTTGCTTTTTCTTTAAGTTTCATAATGGGATCGGGCTCCAACCCGCATACATGTACTCTCGGGTGTTCATGCAACGAGTTTGGGTCGCGTTCTGCCAGGACGAGCACCGCAATAACCAGAATGAACACCACGCAGATCGTCAAAACAACACCTGAACACATGTGTTCAATGGTACAGTGAAGACAGTTCCCTAAGGACGACCCCAAGGACGAGCGCCCGTACTTGAAGCTCTTGTCCTTGTCGGTCAGTAGCGTCAATCCCTCATGAGGTTCCGACCTTTCCGATTCCTCTCCCATTTCGATCGTTTCGTGCTGAGGACCCATCTTGCCTTCGATTGGTGGATACTAACTTCCGTAGATGACTACTCTCAACAAACCCTTTCACCACTGAGGAAGAAACATGCAATAAGGCTACAACGATAAGGACGTGTTGACAATGGGATTAGAACATCGGCGTCAGCGATAAAAAATGGGATAACGGTACCGTTATCAAGAAGCTGGCCCGGCTTGTCCTCACAATATCTGAGCTGTGGTATGGCGTTTTGAAGTTGTCAGAACACCTCTTGATCTTCATCTTGCAGCCAAACAGATGTTTTATTGTGTGAAGCATGGAGAGTGTACAATCTTAAAGCTGATCAAGAACACACTTCTACTGCCAACTTACTACGATGGAAGTGAATGAACGCAATGCAGCCGTAGTGGACTTTATGATGTGACCTGAAACCAAGCTGTAACTTCGTTGCAAATGAGTTGGATAGGTTTATAACCATACTGTTGGAGATACTTGTTCCTGGGCGCAAATGACCTTCATGAACTACGTAGCTCAGGTCATGGTGGCACTAGTGCGTTGTGTATCAACACTTGGTTTTACCGCGTCCATCCGGGTTTTACTGTAGGTCCAACTTCGCGACAGCATGAGCATTGTGTAACGCGATTGGAATTTTGAGCTTCTTGCAGCCAAACGAAACGTTCTCTAGTTGCGTGAAGCACAGAGAGTGCCCAGATGCTACTCTCCAACCTTCTGGTAGAGCTGATTTGGTAGAACGCTTCTATCGCCAACTACTGCAATGGAAGTAAATGAGCGCAATGTTTGCGGCGATTAGCTTTGGTGGGTTTCTACGGTATGAGCTAAAACTACGCTGGAGGTGCAACTTCATTGTAAAATCAGTTGGATAGGTTAAAACCATACTAGCGGGGATACTTCTTCCGGGGCACAAATGCCCTTCATGCACTCTAGCACAGGCTGAAATAGCCCGCTAGCTGCGTCGCGGCAACTGTGTACACAAGTCGCGCGCATGCCTCTAAATACCATCAATCTGCAAGAGTGTTGCTGGTTCGTTTCGCCTCCTCTTGTTATTCTGTTCGGATTCCACATCCTTCGTGGGTGGCATCACGAATGGCTTGGTTCTTGAGAAATGCACGTCAAAGGCGTCCTGACGCCCTGTTCGGTTGGGGCCTGGTTTCCTCCATTGTCTCCAATCACTGTAGTTGACTGAAATCCAATCAGAAACAGTCGTTCGTATCGTGCTTTTTGTCCCACGCACTACAGTACTCTCGACCGACTCTTCCTCTTGAAAAATGTGTGGTTCGAGGCCATGTTTTTGAAACAAATCAAATATTGCTTGTCGATTGGCACACTGTGCTAACCTTGCCGCTGACCATTCAATCGAAACGTACGCAATGTCGTCCACAGAAGAAAGGTAATCCATAGCACCCTCCAAGGCCAAACACTCATGCCCTTCCGTGTCAACCTTCAGAATAACGTGTTTCGGACGTTCACCACCAAGCACCAAATCGTCTTTAATCTCCTCCAAGGGGATAGCCCAGGCCCAATCGACACCCTCTTTTTGTTTACGAACAGCAGCAGCGGCTACACGGTCTGAAGGCTCTTGCTTCACATGTCTGTCCACAATTTTCGCCGCCGATGGGTTGGTGCCCCAAGGCAGTTCAAAGGACACTTGTTTCTTTGTTTTGGACAGTGCTACTTTGTACAGATGCAGTCGATCCGAGAATCCAGGATTCGCCATGGTGGAATAACAGAGAGGTGCCCAATTGCGCATTAGTGGTTCAAAGGCGTGCGCCGTATACCCCTTGGCGGCCGCACCCAACGCGTATAGACCCAAGTTGGACCCAATGTCGAGTACCATGGTGGAGGAGGGAGGATACTGATCCAAGGCCTTCATGAAGCTGCCGTACAAATTACATTCAAAACAACCTTGTCGGACCAGAATGGGAGAAATCGTGTCATCGTTGGCACTATGAATCTTGATCCAAAACGATGGATCTGTCGAGGTGCGGACAGTGAAGAGCCACGGCTGGAGTAGGACAAAGGAAGTTGTCAGCACATGGTTAGCGCGAACAGCCTTCTGGCTCACAACATGCCAGTCAAACAGGCGAGACACTTACTCGGTTCAGCCATTCTCCCATCCTCTTATCTACAACTTCCATGCAACCAACTCGGTATGGATTCAAAGTCTTAGTCGTGTCCTCAGATGCTGCAATGTGTTCGGGGAGGCTCTGTTTTGCACCACCTCTTCGTTCTCCTGAACCGTCATCTTTGTTTAGCAGGTTACGTTGCTCTTGATTCCGTTGTTGCTGATAATGTCGTCGTAGTTGTGATACGGGAGCATCCAATGATATCGAAATTCTGTTCAATTGCATCATGATCTGGGCGTCATTCTTCAAGTACAAGAACAAATGATTCTGCATAAATGCAATTGCCACAAGCAGGAGAAAGACTACTCGCAAACGCAGGTTTGGCAAAATGTGAGGCATTCTTAGTCGTTCGGTTCGTAATGCATGTGCGATCAGTCACTACATATGGTGAATACTCTTTGTAGAGCACGAGAGTCCAATGCAGGGAGCGGGATAGATGACGCCCTTTGTGAGATGATGAAGGGGAGAGAAGATATTACCTGGTGGTATGATAACGTTCAACATGCGCCAAAGGGTAAAAACAAGATACTGAAGACATATTTAACGCTAAAACCGGCCAGCATGCGTTGAAAAGTGATCCATACGTCGAGGAACCTCGAGTAATAAATATCGATAGGCACGTCATTACTGACTGCTCATTTCTAGCTACTACTCCAAATGCGATGCCATTTTTGTCTTTGGGGGTATGATCAGTTGCTGCAAGCGCAGGACTTGCTCATGTTGGGCTCAAGGAGAACAGTCATGCTTGACTCCGGCTCCTCATCCAACTGTACCTTTGGACCACGTTGGTTGGACTCACACAGTAGTGCTACATCGCAATTCACAAACATGGGCAACCCACGCTGTCTCTCCAGACGGAGAGCACTTTTTCGATCGTGATGTTGCGTCCTTGTGTCCAGGTGCTTTGTAGCAGGAATAAATAATGTGGTGTGGCGCAAAGTGAGTCCAGCTCGCATCATCATAACAGCGTTGAATTCATTTGCCTGATCGTAAAGCAAGGTAGGCTCCGTATCACTCCAACCTTCGAGTGTTGCTGCAGTTCGTGGAAAACTCTTCTTGATCCATGAGTAGAAAGATAACATTGTTTCCTCTATCATGTAGCATTAACACCAGTCAATAATCGCTAAACGCATTTTATGAGTTGAAGCCTTGCTAGCTTGCTTGAAGTGGCGGGAAAGCAAGACTAAAAGTCATACCGTTAATATCACTAACCGATAGTCCGTTGGACATGGATATACTCCGTTGTGTGTCACCTATGCGCACTGTTTTCGCACTTCTTGAAACAAGAACTCACACACTTCTTGAACACAAGAACGGCAACCATGACGACCATCGCGAGCCTTGAACGATCCCCAAAGACCTCAAGGAGGAAAAGCGCCGTCGGTCCGATTGTTGTAAGCTGTATCCTTTTCTTTTTTCTCGTTGAGAGTTGTTTGTTTCATCTCAATGACTCTCCAGAAGACTACGATTCTCAACGAATGCTGACTTCCTTAGACCTTGATCTACAACCTTCCTCGCGACAGCAGAACGGTCAGCCGATAACTTTGAATTCTTTGGCGCAGTCGCTTCCAGCGAATCAGCCTATTGTGAATTGCACACATGAAACGCTCCATGCCCCGAAACATTTAGTCTTGAGCTACCTTGCCGTCTCCTCCAAGTTGATGTATCCCAACTCATTCGAGAACGGAAGGTCCATTAGTGGTAAGGCTAGAGAGAGGATAAAGATGTGGAACGACAAAGAGACTCCCTATGCGTGGACGACAATATTGTATGTTCTGAAGCAACTGCGAGGAGAGCCAATCCTTGTGGATTTGGATTCCGAGCCCACCTATCGAGCCTTTTATGCCCTACTAGCTGCATCGGAGGGGTACATGAGCATTGCCTACACATCAGCACCGGGACTTGTATGTCCATCGCTCTTTATCAACCCTGGCTTTCACCAACGTGTCCTTGTGGTGAATGCAACAAAGCCTATTACTACTACCCCAGCGTTGCCGTCGTCGTCTCAGCCACTCGTCTTGCACATGCGAGACTGCCAAGACATTTCCACAATGTTGACACCAGAGTCGCTCCCCACTGTTTCTGCCATCTACTGTGTCTGGTTCCTCGCTGAGAGCGATAGTCTGCCCAGCTTGCAGGGCAACTTATTGCAACCATGGACGTACAATAAAACACTGGCCATCTGGCAACGCGCACCACATTTGCTGCCAAAAAGCAGAGGTGTCTTGAGAGTTCTCTATACTGACTTGAAGGAAATGGGAGAACTGCACGAACGTGTCAATCGGACCCTTCCAAAACACAAGTGGTTCTGGGAGAGCAAAGACTCAGTCGACGACGTAGACACGAAATGAACCAAGAGAAGCCTGAGAGCAGGCAGAATTCTCGTCTTCTTCTGATTCTATTCTGCTCCGCTAACAATTTCATGAATTTCTCGTAACGAAGAAAAGCGAAGCTGAACAACAACAAACAACGTGCCCTTCTCGTCATGGTTGTCGCAGCAATGAGCTCTGAAGCCTTCTCTTGCAACATCTCCTTACACAAGATTGGTGATTAGGAGGCTGCGCACTCCACGTCAGAGGCTGGCGATGCTGAGCCAGTCTTGTATGCAGGTGCACACACCACACATATCAGTAAATCACCAAAGCCTATTATTGCTGCAAAGAAAGTGACACCTAGAAATCCTGCTCATACGGAAGGCGTCCGGTTGTGAAAGTTGCTAGCATGGGCGAAGCAGCTGACCTCAATAAAGTTAAAGGGCGAAGTGATCACGATGCACTCCGACGCCATCAAGGGCTTTATAGTGCCCATTCCTGGCCGTTCCAGGTTTTCTTGCACCTGGATCTTTTGGATCTTTACGCACCTCTGCCTGCTGCGATCTCAGGTTTTCTTGCACCTGGATCTTTTGGATCTTTGCGCACCCTGCGCACTGATCTTGTGTTGCGATCTTGGGTTGATATGTATACAACGCCAGTACAGTATCTACATAAACAAAATGTTTGAAATTATGAGCCACATCACTACGTACGTGTCGCCCTGAAAAGTATAAGACTCTTATACCTCCAATACAGTATCTAGTAGACAGTAGATCTAAATACCACTAAGTCGAAACGACGCGCTACTAACTAGGCGAACGACGCCCTCGTAATTAGTAGACACCTGCATGCTAGCTTGAAGCTACTAGATTATAGAGAGAAGAGATAGATATATATATTAACCCATAATATTTGTCTACTGGAGCATTAGACTATCAGGATGCCAGGAGGCTCGTCTTGCTCCAACTCTGGAGACTCAGCACTCCTGTGATCATCATCTTCTGAAGGTGCTGAAATGTGGCTTCCTACACGATGTTGTGGATCAGTTGTGGATCAGCCTCTGGTCGCCCATGAGGAGTATGTTGCTGGTGAGCCCTATTGAAACGATTTTGTGGTGGAAGTACCACAATATCTGGAGCATTTCTGCGGCTGATAATGCATGATCGCTTCACGTGTGTTGACTAGCCATGCTAAGAATTCCGCGCAGGTCCGTATCTAGAATTGAGAATACTTCACAGAACCTTGGTGGTGCAATTTTAGTGGTTATGGTCTGTTCTACCAGACTAGACTAGACTTCTGCTAGCTGTGACTGCTAGCTTCCTAGACTTGGTTGACTCGGCTTGGCTCGGTTGACTGCAAAGTGATAGCACCAAGAACCTCGCAGTACCATCTGTCAACTCTAGAGCTAGAGCATACACGAAATGCACCAGAGCCGCTACGCCCCAATCACCAGTCCCATACGGAGCAAATTAGAGAGAGCTTTATAGCTAGCAAAGCTTGTGCAATGAGACACGGCAAATTGCATGGTGTGTGTACTTCCGTACCACACTCGCACTATTAAAAATAGTTGGCTTTCTCTAGGAGTCTAGCTCTACATGCTCAAATGAGTTTATGTTCGTAGGTGAGCAAAAAGGGGCTATCCACAATAGCTAGTAATTCCAGCTCAGACTAGCAATGGCCCGTCAACTCTATAGAGAGGTCAGCGAGCCATGATTCATTCTACTCTATGCCTGGATTCAGTTCCGGGTTCAAAACAGTACTTGTTGGGTATAAGTTGGTCTTATACTTTTCAAGAAGTACGAGCTAAACAAGACCAATTTGCACGGTAACAACACGGATTAG
>JAVCKV010560641.1:0-10997 GCA_032274145.1 Herpochondria borealis | reverse complement strand
GGCTGCATTAGCGGCGACCTGTGCTACTCCAAGGCCATTTTCATCCACGTCGGGAATGCCATCACCGTCGGCATCAGGATCGAGAGAATCAATCGTCCCATCAGCGTTCGTGTCAACGGCGGTGAGGCCAATACCGGTTGCCGCACCACCACCGATAACGCCCGCATCATAGGCATCGTCTAAGCCATCCTGGTTGCTATCGGTGATACCGGTGCCTACGCCCGATGGTGGAATATAATTCGCCGAAGTCTGTGCTTCTATATTGTCGGGAATACCGTCGTCATCAGAATCAATGTCTAACTGGTCAGTAAGACCATCACTATCGGTATCAATCGGACACGATGCCGTGGACATAATATTGTCGATACCGATGTCATCGCCACCAGTGGTGATGTCGAATAAAATATCCGAAGCCGCAATCGCCGTTGGTAAGGTGACCACAATGGTACTGTAAGCCCAGTCTCTGGGCGTGGAGTAATCTAAGAAAAATGGCCCTTGCCCAGAAGGCAGGCTGCTGGTGATCGTGGCACCGTTAACGCCTTCGACAAAGGCATCGCCGCCCTGATCGGTCGCATTATCGGTATCATTCGAGCCATCGGAGGGCGTAGTGATCTTGAAATAATTGGTGCCGCCCATCGAGACGTACATAATGGCGGAGGTCGCATTGCCCGACGTGCCGTTGTTCCAGCCAATATCAAACGAGAACGAGGTAACGGTAGACAGTTCGCCACCGCTACAGCTGAGAATGGTTTTACCTAAAGTGCCGGTGGCACCGTCTGAGTTTTGTGACGCAACACCCGTTGGATTGATGCCCCAGCCCGAACCGGTGGTGACCCAATCAGTTAAACCATCACTAAAGTCATTATTGGTCAGCACAATCGCTGGCGATTCGTCCGTATCCAATATGCCATCGTTATCGTCATCTAAATCACAGCCGTTAGCGATGCTATCCCCATCCTGGTCTGCCGCGTCGTCGTAACCGGGACAAACATCAACGTCATCGCCCACGCCGTCCCCATCAGCATCTTTGAAGATAACAATGGCGTGGTTATCACCCAAATTCTGCCCCACTGGGATCGTGGTATCAGTGCTGACCGAGCCGCTGGCTGTCGTGACATTGGCGCTATTGATGCTGGTCACGGTTAAATCCAGCGTATTGTTATCTGCTGGGCCAACCACGTAGGTGGTACACAGCTGCATATCCGGTGTTGCTGTTGTATTGGCATCACCTTCTAAGCGTGCGATGCGATTGCGGGATGTGCCATCAAACTGTGAGAAGCTGCCGCCGATGACGGTTTCGCCATCGTCCTGCGTCACAAAATCATAAACCGTGTTGTTGACGCCTGCGTTCGTGCTGAAGCTGGTATCTATGGAACCGTCAAAGTTCAGGCGGCTGATGCGGTTTTGGGTAAAGGTGTTGACCTGCGTAAAGCTGCCCGCCACTAAAATCTTATCGCTGCCGGTGACTTCGATCTTCTCTGGTGTGTTATTTAGACTGTTGGCAATGAAGCCGCTGTTTAGTGTGCCATCGGTATTCAGACGGGCAATGCGCGTGCTGCTGCCACCGCCAATCGTGCTGAAATCACCGCCGACAATGATTTGGCCGTTTTTCTGTACATCCAGCGCGGTGACGTTGTTATTGGCGTCTGGGTCAAAGCCGGTATCTAAGGTGCCATCCGCCGCTAAGCGGGCGATCCGGTTGCGCGTGGTGCCGTTGACCTGTGAGAACTGGCCGCCGATTAATACGGTGTCATCCGCCAGTACTTTAATGACCAGCGGGCGATTGTTCAGGCTGTTGGCGACAAAGCTGGTGTCTAAGGTACCGTCGGTATTTAAACGGGCAATGCGGGTGCTGCTGCCACCGCCGATCGTACTGAAATCGCCGCCGACAATGATCTTGCCGTCGGATTGCACGTCTAAGTCATAAATCGTGTTATTGGCGTTTGGATCAAAGCCGGTATCTAAGGTGCCATCCGCCGCTAAGCGGGCGATTCTGTTTCTTGAAGTGCCATTAACCTGTGAGAAACGACCGCCGATTAAGATGCTATTGTCTGCCAGCACTTTGATAACGTGCGGGTAATCGTTCAGATTATTCGCGACAAAGGTAGTGTCTAAGGTGCCATCGGTGTTTAGGCGTGCGATGCGGGTGCTGCTGCCACCGCCGATAGTGCTGTACTGGCCGCCGACGATGATTTTACCGTCGGATTGTTTGGCGAGTACTCGCACGGTGTTCGCTGAGTTTGGATCAAATGCCGCATCGGCGCTGATGTTACCGCCCATTTCTGTGGGCAGGTGTTCTAAGATCAGAGTCGGGCCGTTGTCCAAAGTAACGCTCATGGTTGCGCCATTAGCGATGCTTTGGTCGTAGACCGCACAGACTTCGATGGAATCACCGGTTGAATAGGTGGCGTTAGGTGTGCTGGTAGTGAAGTTGATTAATTGTGGTGGGACTGCGGCAGCTTCATCATCACGATAGTCAAAGTCAACAATGGTCGGCGCAGCATCAAAGCCATTCGCAGCGGTATCATTATCCGTATCAGCCAGCGTGAAGTTAGTACTATCATGCGCAAGGCCGTTAACGTCGGTATAGTTATCTGTAGCTTCCGCAGCGGCATCATCAGCAAGACCGTTAGTACCAACAGTTGTTGGATCTACTTGTCCTGGTGTTGTGCCTTGGGTTAGCCCTTGGCCTGATTCGAGGATGTCGAAGGTGCCGTCGTTGTCGCTGTCTAGGTCTAAATAATCCAGTTCGTCTGTGTTGTCTGTATTAACGGGATCTACGCCGTTCGTAGGTACATACGCTGTGTTAAGGCCGTTGTTCGCTAGGTAGGTAGGTGCATCGTCAGCATTAGGCGCGATGTAGCCTTGGGTTGTTTGTGCTTCGATATTATCAGGAATACCATCGTTATCAGCATCTATATCCATGTGATCAGGAACGTTGTCAGAGTCAGAGTCAGGGCAAATGCCTGAGTCAATTTGAAAAGCATCGATTCCCCAACCAGCAGAAGTGACTGATTGGATACTAAATGACGTGACATTGCTCGTTAATAATGTGAGTTCCTGGTATGCCCAGTTTCCTTCGGCAGGTGTGGCCGTTGAAGTTAAATTTCCACCACTAAAGAGCATCTCTTCTGTTGTGTTTCCAGAGCCAGGCCCTGTCAATTCCACTTCAGGAGTCAGGTATGCTGAGGAGGCGTTAAGAGGGTATGACGCACCATTGACACTGATGCTGATAATGTCATCTGTATTGACGCCATTTATTCTAATGGTTGGATTATTAACTGGGGTGCTAAAAGTAGCACTTAACGTAGGGCCAACACCAAAGTAAGTGGGCGAAGATTCCGGCTCGTTGTAATAGTTTTGAAAAGCACCATTAGTGAACGTCCAGTTATACGTTGCGCCTGCATCATTGGTACCTGTTCCTGAGGTTGATGAACCGTCCGGTTTGAAAAGTGGAGTCGGGCATTCAGCTATATCTAATACACCATCATTGTCATCATCGACATCCACATCATCCGGCACGCCATCATTATCGGTATCAACCACCGCTATTTCAGCGGTGTCCCGGTAGCTCAAATCAATCTGAGTAGAAGGATTAGCATCCGAACCATCCGCAGCGGTATCGTTATCCGTATCAGCCAGCGTGAAGTTAGTACTATCATGCGCAAGGCCGTTAACATCGGTGTAATTATCCGCCGCTTCCGCAGTGGCTCCATTAGACAGGCCGTTAATGCCTACGCTAGTCGGATCAACGCGTCCGGGCGTACTGCCTTCGGTTAAGCCCTGGCCAGATTCTGTAATATCGTTAATACCATCATCATCTGCATCAAGGTCAAGGTAATCGGGCGTATCTTCCGTTGTGTTGCCATCGGTATCAACCGGCGTAACACCATCAGTAGCGTAACCACCGCCGGTAGTATAAACACTGTTTAGGCCATTATTGCTAGTGTAAGTCGCCGCACTATCAACTGCTGGTGCGACATAACCCTGTGTAGTTTGTGCTTCAATATTGTCAGGAATACCGTCGTTGTCTGAATCCAAATCCAGGCTGTCGATGAGGTTGTCACCGTCTGAGTCTGTGGTACAGGCTTGCAGCACGCCCGCTGGCGTATTTGCGCCGAAGCCAACGGCCAGGTCATCGTTGTTGAGTCCAACCGCCACCAGCTCCAGTTGATCAAAGTGGGTGTTATTTGTATTCAGGAATACCAGTGAGTCTGGGAAGTTAGACCCATAAACCGGGTAAGAGGCTACGTTGAGTGTGCCAGTGCTGCTATCCCAAGTGAGGCCACTGGGTAAGGTAGTGCCGGTCGGTGATCCAGATGGTGTGTATGGATCTTCAATTTGCACGCTCCAGCTGGCAATATCCACCGGATTACCCTCCAGTGACGCTGTGAAGGTGTAGGTGAATGGCCCGGTCACACTGCCTGAATTAGCCCCGGGATCAAAGAGGCTGATTAGTGTATTTTGCGGTGAAGCCTGACCCTCGGTGAACTGGAAATTAAACGTTGTGGTGGAATTTTCCCCATCAGGTGCATCTTCTGGCGCACGTGGGCCTTCGCCTGAACTGGAGAAATGATAGCTGCCGTTATTTCCACCCACGTCATTAGAGAACGTAGAGTTATCGTAAGCAAAATTGCCCCAGCCAGCCGCGCCAATAGTATCGGCGTGATTTTCTGAAGTGAGGTAATGTATGCCTGCACCGGTGCGCGTGATAACGACGTTGCCATTAATAGACTGCCCGCCGGGTGTCCAACTCCAGTCAAAGTTAGTGACTTCGGCATCGTTTTTGTTACCAATGGCATCGCCGCCGGAGCGTGTGGCCCAGGAATAAGCATTATTACCGGATGGGAAGGTGACCGGAATTGGACATTCAACGCTGTCTTTGATGCCGTCGTTGTCATCATCAATATCCAGATCGTCTGAGACGCCGTCGCCATCTGTATCTACCAACACTCTATCATCGCGATAGTCGAGATCCGTTGTAGTTGGCGCAGCATCAGAGCCATCGGTAGCCGTATCGTTATCAGTATCGTCCAGTGTAAAGTTAGTACCGTCGTGTGCAAGGCCGTTGATGTCAGTGTAGTTATCCGCCGCTTCTGCAGTGACGCCATTAGATAAGCCATTGATACCAACGGTGGTTGGATCAACCTGACCAGCAGTACTACCCTCGGTTAACCCCTGTCCGGATTCATTAATATCATTCGTACCATCATCGTCGGAGTCAAGGTCAAGGTAGTCGGGCGCGTTTTCAGTGGTATTGCCGTCGGTATCGACCGGTATCAGGCCGCTAGTACCAATATAAGCAGAGTTCAAACCATCATTAGTTGTGTACGTCGCCGCATCATCTGCCGCTGGCGCAATATAACCCTGAGTGGTTTGGGCTTCGACATTATCGGGAATACCGTCGTTATCTGAATCCAAATCCAGGCTATCAATCAGACTGTCACCGTCTGAATCAAGGGTACATGCTTGTAGTACGCCTGCCGGTGTATTGGCACCAAAGCCAACGGCCAGGTCATCGTTGTTGAGTCCAACCGCCACCAGTTCCAGTTGATCAAAGTGGGTGTTATTTGTATTCAGGAATACCAGTGAGTCTGGGAAGTTAGACCCATAAACCGGGTAAGAGGCTACGTTGAGTGTGCCAGTGCTGCTATCCCAAGTGAGGCCACTGGGTAAGGTAGTGCCGGTCGGTGATCCAGATGGTGTGTATGGATCTTCAATTTGCACGCTCCAGCTGGCAATATCCACCGGATTACCCTCCAGTGACGCTGTGAAGGTGTAGGTGAATGGCCCGGTCACACTGCCTGAATTAGCCCCGGGATCAAAGAGGCTGATTAGTGTATTTTGCGGTGAAGCCTGACCCTCGGTGAACTGGAAATTAAACGTTGTGGTGGAATTTTCCCCATCAGGTGCATCTTCTGGCGCACGTGGGCCTTCGCCTGAACTGGAGAAATGATAGCTGCCGTTATTTCCACCCACGTCATTAGAGAACGTAGAGTTATCGTAAGCAAAATTGCCCCAGCCAGCCGCGCCAATAGTATCGGCGTGATTTTCTGAAGTGAGGTAATGTATGCCTGCACCGGTGCGCGTGATAACGACGTTGCCATTAATAGACTGCCCGCCGGGTGTCCAACTCCAGTCAAAGTTAGTGACTTCGGCATCGTTTTTGTTACCAATGGCATCGCCGCCGGAGCGTGTGGCCCAGGAATAAGCATTATTACCGGATGGGAAGGTGACCGGAGTTGGGCATTCAACACTGTCTTTAATGCCGTCATTATCATCGTCGATATCGATAGCGTCATCAATACTATCATCGTCGGTGTCAACAGCGGTTACATTATCGCGATAATCCAGATCAGTCGTCGTCGGCGCAGCATCGGAGCCATCCGCAGCGGTATCGTTGTCAGTATCGTTTAAGGTGAAGACGGTGCCGTCATGCGCAAGGCCATTAACATCGGTGTAATCATCCGCCGCTTCAGCGCCACCATCTAAGCCATTCGTACCAAACGTGCCGCTTAAGGTTAAGCCAGTTTCAGCACTATCGTTGCTTCCATCTTCGTCACTATCGCCATCTAAGTAATCTGGGTTATCGCCCAGGCCGTCGGTATTGACCGGGCCGATACCCACACTGGCTGTGCCTGACGTGGCCGCCGCGCTGGTGGTGTCTTTATCATAAGCATCGTCCAGCCCATCGCGATCAACGTCTATGAAGGTGCCGCTGGCAGCCGGGTCACCAAAGCCGCTTGGTGCGATGTAGCCTTGTGTCGTTTGTGCCTCAACGTTGTCAGGAATACCATCGTTGTCGCTATCCAGATCAAGTGCATCCAGCACACTGTCAGTATCCGAGTTACGTGCTTCCACGGTAGAGCCGGTGGCAGTGGCGTTGAGGTCAAGAATGGTATCGCCCAGACCTGCATCAGGTGTGATGGTGATGTTGCTATAGCGGGCACTAATCGCCGCCGTCATGTCTGCATATGCGATAGTGCCCCCGGTATAATCCGGGAATTTTCTCGCAACGGTGTCTGGGAACATGCCGGTTACCCAATCACCGGTTAGGTCGTTCGTGTCCAGGAAAGTGACAAGTTCGGTGTTGTTATTAACGCGCCCCGTAACGGTGTTGCCATTGAGCATCCATGAAACACTGGAGGGGCCTGATACAACATCACCTGAACCAGGTAATACTATGGTGTAGCCTGCGGCATATTGGAACTTACCATCATCAACCAGGCCTTCTGCAATATCCAGTACGCCATCGTTGTCGTCGTCGATGTCGATGTCGTCTGGGACACCATCGTCATCCACATCACCCGGTGCAGCCTGTGCTTCAGACACAATAGCTGCTAACACATAGCGAGCACCCGACACAGAAAACGAGTCAAAGACACCCGTCACACCCGAACAGGTCACCAAAAACATCACCATAAAACAAAAACGCATCAACGCAGGCGGCAGCCCCGGCGATTTGCCGGTGTGCTGTTTATGCTGTGCTGGAGAATGTTGGGTTAGCAGTGTGTGTTCATCAGTAGATAAAGCGACCGCAGGAGCGTTTACAAGATGGTTTGATTGTTTTTGATTCATCATTCTTTTCTTGTTGGTATTGTTTTAGTTTGCCATGGCCGCGCGCCAGCGAACCCTGCCGAAAAAGCAGTGACCAAGCCAGCTTGCAGCCTGCTTCGGCGACTATGCTCTGAGTAAATTTTTAAGAGATTTGTCCCACCAGGCCCTCGCAAACCCGGAAAGGTACTATGAACGCACAATATTTTATTCTTGGTTACGTTACTACTCACTCGCGACTGAACTGTAGCTAAAAAAACCTTGCTCCTAACTGAAGGAGGCGTAAGTTACAAAATTTATTGTGTGGTTTTTTATTTTTAAAAAACAGATGGTTATGGGTTTTTAATGGAGGGCGACGGTTAGGTTTACAACTTTTGTGCTATGCGTTGTTGATCAAAATTTCTTAAAAAAGCATTACTTTTCTGGGATAGGTTACATTAATTTTGCCCCCTTTAACTAGACTGATCGTGGGGTAGAAAGCTCTGTGTTTCACTGGAGTCCTGAATATTGCCCGGTTAATTCAGCCACACGAACACGACTGGCCTATTTCCTCTGATTTTGCGCACCGGCTTTAAATAAATTCTGTACCAGCGTTTGATACCGCCATAGTCAGTTGGTTGTCACCCCGCCTTTCGGTATCATACGCGTCTTTGCGTGAGCCTTAAGTTATCCCATGTCTACTCTCCCCATGCTGATTCTCCCCGGTAGTGTTGCCCTGTCCACTTTTCGGCGGCGTAAATTGCTGCAAAACCTACGGACGATTACCCCACAAATCACTGATGTAAGCGCGGTGTATATGCACTTTGTGCGCTGTCGGCGTGCGTTGAGTGAGGAGGAGCGGGGGAAGTTGGAAGTGGTGTTGGATTATGGGGAGTTTAAAACACCCTCACCCCAACCCCTCTCCCTCACAGGGAGAGGGGCTATATCGGGGAGCCACGCAAAGCCCCCTCTCCCTCAGGGAGAGGGGGTTGGGGATGAGTGTGAAACACGCTTCCTAATCACCCCCCGCCCCGGCACTATCTCCCCCTGGTCTAGTAAAGCCACCGACATCGCCCACAACTGCGGCCTGGACGCAGTCGAGCGCATCGAGCGTGGCACGGCGTATTACATCGCAGCGGGCAGTATGCTGGACGAGACGCAGCAAACCGCTATCAGCGCACTTCTACATGACCGCATGGTAGAAACGGTCTTTGCCGACCCGGAACAAGCGGAACAGCTATTCAGCATCGCTGAGCCTGCGCCGCTACGCGAGGTAGATATTAGCGTTGATGCACAGGCCGCGTTGGAAACAGCAAATACTGAACTCGGTCTGGCGTTATCCGCCGATGAAATCGATTATCTCGCCCAAAACTACGGCGAAATGGGCCGTAATCCCACTGACGTTGAATTAATGATGTTTGCGCAGGCCAATTCAGAACACTGTCGCCACAAAATCTTCAATGCGGACTGGATTGTAGACGGTGAGGTGCAGGAAAAATCCTTATTCGGCATGATTCGCAACACCTATAACCACAACCCGGACGGCATCCTCTCCGCCTATAAAGACAATGCCTCAGTCATCGCGGGCAGCCCAGCGACACGCTTTATGCCCAATGGCGAGGGTAACACCTACCAATTTACCGAAGAGCCGGTGCATATCCTCATGAAGGTGGAAACGCATAATCACCCCACCGCGATTGCACCCCATTCGGGTGCGGCGACCGGTTCCGGCGGTGAGATTCGCGATGAGGGCGCAACGGGTAATGGCTCGAAACCGAAAGCTGGTTTATGCGGTTTTTCGGTATCAAACTTGAAAATACCGGGCCACGAACAGCCGTGGGAACAGGACTTCGGCAAACCAGATCGTATTGTGTCCGCGCTGGATATTATGCTGGATGGCCCGATTGGCGCGGCGGCGTTTAATAATGAATTTGGCCGTCCGAACCTGACGGGGTATTTCCGTACCTTTGAACAGCAGATTCCGTCCGCAGGCGGCCAGGAGCTGCGCGGGTATCACAAGCCAATTATGGTGGCGGGCGGTGTCGGTAATATCCGCGAAGGCAATGTTGAGAAGAATCCCTTACCGGAAGGTACGCCGATTGTAGTGCTGGGTGGGCCAGCGATGTTGATTGGCCTCGGTGGCGGCGCGGCGTCTTCGATGGCGTCTGGCACCAGCTCGGAGTCACTGGATTTTGCTTCGGTACAGCGCGGTAATCCCGAAATGGAGCGCCGTTGTCAGGAAGTGATCGATCGCTGTGTGGCATTGGGGGAAGACACGCCGATTCTGTCGATTCACGATGTTGGCGCGGGTGGTATCTCTAATGCCATCCCGGAGATTATTCATGATGCCGGGCGCGGCGGTAGGTTCGAGCTACGCGAAGTGCCGAATGATGAGCCGGGTATGGCTCCAATGGCGATCTGGTGTAATGAGGCGCAGGAACGTTATGTGCTCGCGATTGCCGCTGAGCGCCTGACAGATTTTCGCGCTTTGTGCGAGCGTGAGCGGGCGGTGTATGCGGTGGTCGGTGAGGCGACGGAGGATCAGCATTTATTAGTGGCGGACTCGCACTTTGGCAATAAGCCGGTGGATATGCCGATGGAGGTGTTACTGGGTAAGCCGCCGAAGATGACGCGGGAGGCTGCGCATCGCGAGTTTGCGCAGCCTGAGCTAGATTTGAGTGAGATTGATCTGGCGGAGGCGGTGACGCGGGTGTTGAGCCTGCCGACGGTGGCCTCAAAAGCGTTCCTGATCACCATTGGCGACCGTTCCATTACTGGGATGGTGACACGCGATCAGATGGTTGGCCCGTGGCAGGTGCCAGTGGCGGACGTGGCGGTAACGGCGAGTGATTTTACCACCTATTTTGGTGAGGCGATGGCGATGGGTGAGCGTACCCCGCTGGCGCTGGTGAATCCGGCGGCGTCCGGTCGGATGGCGATTGGTGAGGCGCTAACCAATGTAGCGGCGGCGCGGATTAATCAATTAGAAGATATTCGGCTGTCAGCGAACTGGATGGCGGCGGCGGGGTATCCGGGGGAAGATGCGGCGTTGTATGACACGGTGCGGGCGGTGGGTGAGGAGATTTGCCCTGCGCTGGGGCTGGCGATTCCGGTGGGTAAAGATTCGCTGTCGATGAAAACGGTGTGGCAGGACGGCGGCGAAGAGCGCACCATGGCTGCGCCGCTGTCGCTGATTGTGTCGGCGTTTGCGCCGGTAACGGATGTGCGGCATACGCTGACCCCGCAGTTACGTACCGATCAGGGCGAGACCGATTTAATTCTGGTTGATCTGGGACAGGGTAAGAACCGGTTGGCGGCGTCGGCGTTGACCCAGGTGTATGCGCAGTTGGGTAATGAGACGCCGGATGTGGATGATCCGGTTTTGTTGCGTGGGTTCTTTGACACGGTTCAGGCCTTGCAAACGCAGGGCGTGTTGCTGGCTTATCATGACCGCTCCGATGGCG